>OY757016.1:19670046-19706316 GCA_963580285.1 Lucinisca nassula | reverse complement strand
AAACAAAAGAGGAACAACGCACTTATTACACGGGAACACGGTTTCGCCGCCATATTGGCCTACTTCCGTTTTGAGAGTAAACAAACAGTCACGTGGTCCAATGGCGTGTTAACAAATACGGCTCGTCAACAAATTTTTTGATAAAACTCTAGTTACTTAGCCAAGTTAAAGAGTACGCATCGTTACAGTCACCTTTTCAAGTACATACTGCGTCATATTTTTGGTATGGTTTCATAACTTCCATTGAAAATAACGCTTATTTAATCGATCAAGTTGTACACCTATGAATTCAATGGGTGGGGGGGGGGGGGGGTTCTACAACACCGTAAGTTGAAGTCTTGAACAAAAATTGAATTCATTCCAATCTCAAAGTGTAAGTCTAGGGCCATAGGGATAGTCTATCCATCTATCTATCTATCTATCCTGGTGAATGAATGCCATTTGATGTGTCGACAGTAACAATTCACAGTGTTGATTACTCTGACTGAGTTAATGAAAGAAATGAGAAAGAGAGAGAGAGGGTGTAAATAAAAGTTGTTTCAGTTGAAAATTGAAATTGAAATTATCAATGGATGATATATATATATATATATATATAAACAGCATACCTGTAGATAAATGACACAATTAACAGTAACAGCTTTTCAACCAACAAACCGTGTGCTACACTTGCAGGTGTACACATTATCAATTTAATTATAGGTTCTCATCAGAACTGTTTTGAGCACAACCCTAACATCTGCACTTGGGCAATTCTAGCTACATGTTATATACACTTAATCTTTGATTAAAAATATTGAAAAAAAAAATCTGTAATCCTTAATGCAACTCTTAATCTATTTAATATGTGCTTGTAATTCAAACATTTTTTTCTTTTGCAACAGCTGTCTTACTGTATGTTAACTAGTGTTTCCCTTAATGAGTTACAGCAGGGTGCTGCACCCTGCTGCCCTTCTAGCCCATCCTGCTGCCCTACTCACCCACCCTGCTGCCCTTTGTTGGCATGAAAGCATTTTTGTGGAGAATATCTGCCTAAACAAGTTTCTGTATATAAAAGCAGCTTTGGATCATCATGTTAGGCTACAGTATGTTCCTAAGTATTGGTTATAAAGTATGTAAAGCCTTTATTTAGGCATTCTTGGAAATATGATAGTAACAATGTGCCCTTTCAGACAGCTTTCACGCGTTTAAAGTGCCCTTTTTCTGAACCAGCACCCTGCCCTTTTCCAAGTCTGTGGGAAACACTATACTATGTTAACCATTTACTCATGTTATAGAAGTCTGTTCAAAAGCTCATAAGATTAAGAGCTTATGTTTGTTTTATTACATATGCTGACTTTAAATAAATCTTATATGCCTATGAGCCATATTACACTGTCATAACATCATGTCTGAAGTCGAAACCCCACTTTGAATAGATAAAATGACGGTTTACAGGGGTATATATTATTATTATGTCTGTCCGTCCATCCGTCACGCCATCTCCTCCTTAACCACTGAGTGGAATGATACCATATTTGGTACATGGCTGCCTTACATGATGAGGGCATGAAACATCATACCTATTTTTGGCCCCATCCCCAGGGGTCTTGGGGTGGGGTCAAGATGTCAAATACCAATAAAATTCAATTTCAAAGTCAATTTTATAGATTTTGAAAACAAACTTTGCAGAAGTTTATGAAATATGTAACACATATTGATCAGGATTTTGGCTGCGACACCTGGGTCATGCCCAAGGGGTCGGTCTTGTGGGGTCAGGGGGTCAAAATTAATATTTTTTAGAATATAGTCATATGGCATATCAAATTGAAGGGATGATTAGTAGAATACAAGTAAAATTTTGACCATTGGGTCAGAATCGGGCCCTGGGGGAGGGATCAAAGGGTAAAAAAAATACGTTTTTAGGACCATAGTCATGTAGCATATCATATTGATGGGATGATTAGTAGAATATAATACAGGTAATATTTTGTCCCTGTGGTCAAATTAGGGCCCAGGGGGTGGGGTTTTCAGTACTTGGTACCTGTGGAGAAAGCATGGGGATTTGTGATGGCAGGCCATAGATTGTTTTCTAGATTTCCTTATTTCTGCTGCATGACATAGGTTGTGGGTACTTGTTAGAATCGCCTAAATGGGGCGGTTCAAATGAGCACACACAATCTTGGTTCAGAGGATAAAAATAACCCATATCATATTGGAAAAGTATCCATTTTAGAAATTTGAAAGGATTCACTTTGTTACAGGTCAGTAGACAAGATAAGGCGGGTATTTGGCGATAATTCAGGGATAATTTTCCTGATTGTTGAACAAAAACAGATGTTGTGGGTATTCATTTGAACTGCCTCAGTGAGGCGGTTCAAATGAGTACCCACAACATATGTTTTTTTTGACAGATAAGGAAAATTATGTGTGAATTATCTACAAATATCGCCTCATCTACTCTACTGTTTAAACAGGTCTTATTCTAATGGTATTTCAGTGACTAACTGAAAAAGCAAGATGGCAACAGCACGACACTGCTATGCAATTGGTTGTAGTAATGGGGATTACAGACTTATCAGATGGAGACAGACCTCTTGTGATCTCCATAATACATTGAAAGAAAACTGTGGTTGTGAACCCCCATTTGAAATGTTTACATTCCCAACCAAAAAGAGAAATCCTGAGGCCAGAGAAAGGTGGATTCATGCATTTTCACGTGCTGCGAGTACACATAGTCATAAGTATCGTGAGCCAAGTGTGTCCCACAGGGTGTGCTCAGAACATTTCTTTGATGGAAAGCCCACAAAGGAACACCCTGACCCAGAACTTAACCTTGGGCATTCTCGGAAGAGAAAACTGTCATATGCTGAAAGTGAGCGTAAGAAACGATACCTGAAGCGTGGCACTGAAAAAGAGTTCACAGCAACTTTGTTCCAAGAACAACCAAGTAGCAGCATTCAAGATCAGCTGGAGACCTCAAAATCAGAATCAGAAACTTTTCTTTCATCTTCACTTGTTATTGGCTTCAAATTTATTATATTTATTTTATTGTCATTACTCAGAAAGTATAAAATTTATAATCAGCTGCTTAAGAGAGAAAATGTTTTACTAAAACACAGAGTCAAATTATTGGAGCAGAAACTCAAAACCTCTGATCCAACCATTTCCAGTATATTGCTCAAAAAAGATGTTGATTGTCTATTTTACACAGGTATAGACACACTCTCTTTATTTTCTAAACTTCATTCCTTCATCGAGCCCTTTGTTAAAAGAAGGTGGCGTGGATTTAAATGCATAAGTACAAAAGTAAGGAAGTTTGCAACAAGTCCAAGAAAATTTGGTCCGACAAGAAAATTGAAAAGTCAGGATGAGTTCCTGCTAACATTAATGTGGCTAAGACTTGGTCTGCTCAAAAAGGACTTGGCTGACAGATTTAAGGTTTCAAAAACCCTTTGTGGGCAAATTTTTAATAGTTGGATCACTGCCATGCATAAAGTTTTGAGTCATTTGGTATTTTGGCCATCAAAAGAACAAGTAATTGTGGCAAAACCAAAAAGATTCAAGCACCTTCCAGATTTACGTGCCATTATTGACTGTTCAGAGATTTTCATTGAAACTCCCAAAGATTTACGCTTGCAAGCTGCAACATGGTCTGATTACAAACATCACAACACGGGTAAATTTTTAGTGGCTGTTGCTCCAAACTCTACCATTACTTTTTGTTCCAGTGTATATAATGGGCGTGCATCTGATAAGTCTGTCACTACTGCATCAGGTTTCCTTGATTATTTGGAACCTTTTGATATGGTTCAAGCAGACAAGGGTTTTAATATTCAAGATGAGTGTGCTGCCAGACTTGTACATCTGCATGTTCCGCCCGGCAAAAGGGGACAGGCTCAAATGTCAGTTCCAGCAAATACTATGACAAGCAGAATTGCACGTCTCAGAATTTTAGTGGAACAGGTAATCAGGCGTATCAAGTCTTTCAGGATTATTAAATACACTGTCCCAATCAGTCTAGTGCCATCACTTGATAAGATTTTGAAGGTGTGTTGTGCTCTTTGCAATCTTAAGAAGCCTATATACAAAGATTAAACCTATCACTGTCATGTTAAATTTACTATTAGAATACCACAATAGACCTAAAACCTTTGACAGCTTAATGTGATAGACACCCCTACCCCTTTATAACACTATTGTTGGGGTCCAATGCCTAGATCGTGTTTACTTAAACAACCATGTTAAATCCAAATAAAAATCAGTAGACTAGATAAGGGGGGTAAGTCTGGGATAATTTTCCTTATCTCTCAATGAAAACATGTTCTGGGTACTAATTTTAACCGCCTCACTGAGGCGGTTCAAATGTGTACCCACAGCATATTTTTTTTGAGAAATAAAGAAAATTATCCTTTCATTATCAGCAAATACCCCCCTTTATCTAGTCTACTAATGTATAGATTATACATGTTTAGAAAAATGACCATTCATGGTCATATTTTTCTATCTAATCTATACATTTTTTGGGATCCCTAATAGGGAATTTGTGTTATATACAAAACTGTGTTATAACTAACTTTTATAATTAGGTTGTGGTGTAGTTGTTCCAAATTCTGAACACATTAATTTCACCACCATGCAATATACTGGTAATAAATAACCAGACAAAAATGGAAAATAGTGTAGATCCTGACTGCTGATCTAAATGTACAGTGTCAGTCACACTTTTTGACCAGAACAAGCAATTATCATGATAACCAGTGCTTCAGCTGAAGTGCACGACCCGCCAGATGCTTTTAGCTTTCTGAATGTAACCATATATGGGTATGGTGGCCATTTTTATCATGTGACCTGGATCTAAAACGGTTCCCCCCTAATAAATGCGCCTTATCGTAAGAAGCAAAAATATATCTTATACTTTAGTACTGTATTCTGAATCGTTTGCAGGATAAAATGCATTCTTACTTTTCCAATACAAAAGCCTATGTCCCAGATGCTATTTATCAAGTTTCGTGGAAATCTGCCCAGTGGTTCTGGAGAAGACTATTTTTGAAGGGTTTTTACCATATATGGCTCGGCGGCCTTTTTGGTCATGTGACCTGGACCCCATGAGCAAATTGTGGTTTTACACATCCCATAGAGGCTCCATAATTTGACTTCAATCGGCCCAACGGTTTCCGAGGAGAAGCAGATAGAAAATTTTCACATTTTCCACCTCGGTGAGGCTATACTAAATGGAATGTAATATTTCTCTACTTCATTGGTTAGATCTCATTGATATCTATCAGTATGCCAAAAGTTGTTTAAATATTCCAAGCCGTTAAGTCACTATCACCTATTTCCACAAACGGGTTACGGACGGACAGACAGAATGACACGTAATTTTAAGGCACTCTTAAAAAATCAACCAACTTCAGTCAGTCGCTTTTTCTGCGGGTTGTGCAATTATTATAAAGTTTCTTAAAGCAAATAAGAAACAAATATTACCTGACTGGTACCATATAACATGTCATAGTCTTTGAAGTGTGTCACAGAGTCTACACAGATTATATCCTTAAACATGGCTACAGATTATCTTCATTCATTGACATTTAAGGGTAACTGATGAGGCAATCATGTCCTAAATTAGCTTTTGCTCCAAGTTGTCAACTTGCTTGTCACGGCTCCTTGTTAACATGTGCTATTTATTGACATACTGTAAATTACTATTCAACATAATTTTACAACTTGTTTGGAATGAGCTTTTGCTCGATTTAGCTGTGGTCTGGTTCATTTATTGTCATCACTCCATGTTTCAACTTCATTCCATAGCAATATTTTGGGGAGGATTTGGGATTTGATTGTATTAACTTTTGATCATTTCTCTTGTCAATTTTAAATGGTCACTGCTAAGGGTTTGATGATAAACTAGGTGTTTTGCCCAAAAATCACAAAAAAAATTGCTACATATATGAATGTAATCATAACCATGATTATCTTTATATACTGAACGCCAAAAGAAACGCCCACAACAAATCAATCACAGTAAAATTATTCCAAAACAGAACTATAATAATATCATCATTTGATTGGGTAGGAAACTTTCTTAATTTGAAGTTTATCAAAGAAAAAATGTTTTATTCACCACTGTTGTTATTCCGTAATAGTCTCCCATGCCACACAACCATCTAAACAAAAGTTCACCGAAACAATTTGGATACACTCAGTATTGGGAATAGCTTCCATTAGCTGCAACAAAAACGTCTTCGCATGACTCCAATAAACGTATTGATCCTAAAGAATGTTAAAAAAGTTCCATTCTGCTTGAACGAAATCATAAACCAAGTTGTGTCATTCGGATATGCCTATCTTGGTTAACGGGGGTCACCATCTTCGTACCCTTTCCTGCATGGTCTATACTGCTGTTTGGCATGTGGTTACGAGATATCATTCAGCTGATGGTTCTAGGAGCCACTCCAAAATTGAAAGTGACAGCAGGAACTGTAACTCAGCGTCTAGTTGTCCATGCTCACGTCAACGCTGGTTTACATTCATTCGTGGCAAGGGACATCAGTGAAAAATAAGGCATTTTAGTCCGGATTTCTGTAACATGCCCCAACTGCCAAAGTTTCATATTGGATTTTTTTTAAAATATGGCTGCACAAGGTCAGTGCACGTGAAAACCTGTTCACCATACATGTATAGCTAGGCTTGAGCAGACAGGTCAATACAGGTCAATACAGTGACTAACCACAGTTAGACGACTGTTTAGTTCACTGAAAGGATATTTTAAAAAAAAAGTCTCAACCAATGGCAAAAATATCAAAAGTTGCATTTGTGGGCGTTTCTTTTGGCGTTCAGTATATATGTAGTTGTTTTATGCATTTACTTGCACTTAGAGCAAAGCCACTCAGTACCACCAGAGACAGATTTCAAATTGTTTAACTTGGCACAACACCTATGGAACCAAATCTTGCAATGAGAACATTCCACACTTTCTTGTTGTTCATTTTCAGGATTATCTTCAACAATTTCTGCACATTTGCCACACAAGTAAACTGGGGGAAATTTGGGCTTTGAAAGTGGACCTCTTGAGATGCTACTCAATTTAAGTTGATTCATTTTATTCTGTGATGATGCCGTGGTCATTATTCCTTGACTAGTGTAGGAGTGGTCCATAAAACTGTTATCAAATTGAGCACTGTCACAAAGGGAGCCATAAATTAATTCATTTGATAAATATTTCATCCAAAATTCAATAAGGTTGTTCTGGATCCCTTCCCAAAAAGTTTGATTGAATATGATTCTCTCCAGATGATGTCCTTTTGCAGTATACACAAAGAAATCACAAAAACTGACTCCAAGTATTGCCATTTGTCCCTGAACTTGTGTATAATATTCTGAGTTTGTTGATAGTGTTACTGAATTGTCATCATTTTTCACTAAATGTTTATAATTGCTTGGAGATGGTGCTTGGTCTTTGATGGTTTCCGGTGATTTGATTTCACATATTCCTTTGCCACAGCACTTACACGAAATAACCAGATCAGGAGATGCTCCAAGAAAAGGGTAGTCTTTATGGACATACAGACCACATTCATCAGCCCTGAAAATTTTATGTTTTGAGGTAATGATAGACTGATAGTCTCTCTTAGCATGAGGTTCCATAGCCTTTCCATGTTTGATTGCCACACTAACTGGTTTAGCTAAGTAACCCATTAGGGATCTCAATAACGGTTTTGGATCAGCTGATGGTGTTGTTCTCAAGGTGTTCATCCTTGTGTTGACCCTGTGGAAATTGCTGGCTGTAATTCTGCCTTTTCTCTGTTCCAACCATTCTTTGTTGTCTGCTTGACCCACTGTTGCAAGTTGCAGATCTGTACTTTGTTGCTCCGTTAGAGCCATAGCATTAGCCAGGTCTTCAGCTGTAATAGGATGGCCCAGCTCCAATGCCATCGCTTTTGGATTTGGTGGACAATCTGGTTTTGTTGGTGCAGGAAATGGAATCTTATCATGGAGTTGAAGAAAGCATGATTCAGGGGCATGTTGTCTTATGAGGTCTGCCAGGTCAGATTTTACATGGTCCTTTAAAATATACTCTTCTTGCCTCTTAGAGAGTGGACTGAAGACTGTGGCCAATTGTTTAACAGATTTAGAATGGTGATTGTCACCTGAAATCAAACAAAGGTGTATGCATTAACCCTTATACTGCTGTTCAGTCAACTCTATCTTTGCAAACAGTGTTGATCCTGATCAGATGGCGTAGGAACCATCTGATCATGATACACAGTTTGACATTCATTTTATGAGTTAGAAAGAACTAGAACACTGACTCTGTCAGGAAGGGCCCTGCTACTGATATTGGTCACTGTGACCTTGACCTTTGATCTACGAAGCTAATTTTCAATAGGGGTCATGAACTTGTCATGATGAACCTCCATGTAAAGTTTCAGGTTGGTAAAGTGAGGGGTTGAAAAGTTACGGAGGAATAAAAAATTTGTGGACGGACAGACGGACGGATGAATGGGCGGACGGACGGACGGACAGACAGAGTGATTACTGTAGGGCACCCACACTTTCAGTGCGGGTCCCTAATAAATTAAATTAATTTTTTTTTTTTGGTTTTGGTTTTACGGCCCTTTCAAGATTATTTCACTCATATCGAGCCGATCATTAATCATAGGTGGACGAAAACCGGAGTACCCGGAGAAAAACCACCTGACCTTCCGTTGCAGAACTTGGCGTCTCACACGTGGCCCGAGCAAGGCTCGAACGCACGGCGGTGAGAGACCTAATGACTAAGAGTCAGCGCTGTTATCCATTAGGCCACGGAGGCCCGTCAAATCAAGTAATTTGATTAGTTGACAGAAATAGGTGTGGCTAAATTGAATATTGAGCATGATAAGGGTTAAATACAAGGCTGCTGTAAATTTCATTGTCCATATTTTGTGCAAAAATACTTCGATATACAAGGCTCATGTATATACAATGTATTCATAAATATGATAAGGCCATCCTTAAAAAATTCTTGGTTTGCTGTGCTCCAACCTACCCACTAAAATTGCCCCTACCCAAAAAATTTTATAGCCATTCTGAGGAAAAGATTTTTGTTTTCTAATCCTGATTAAATTCCAATGACACACTACTGTGTTTAGAATAACAGAAAATTTAAAAAAAAAAAAAAAAGCTGAAATATTTTTATTGTTTCTTTACATAAGCCATAAAGCACCAAGCACAATTTCAGGAAGATGGCACTGTTTTTGTTTTTTTTTTTCCAATGAAAAATCAAGCTTGGCATTTTATTTGAATGATAGCAGTCCATTCAAATGTATTGCCAAGCCTGATTTTCTCTGAAAAAAAATCAGAGAAGATGTATTTGAAAATGTTGTTTCCTGTTGTTGTTTGTGCCTTAGGGGTCAAGCAGGTAATCAGAGCAAAAAGAAAAAAGACCAACCTACCTACCCATCTCACAAATGATGGGTAGGAACACAGCAAAAATCCTTTTTAAGGATGACCTAACGGGAAGGACATAAATGCACTAGCAACTAGATGATTTGGTAGCAAACTAGAAATGCTTTCACTTACTTTGCTTAAGGTAATGATCCTTTGTCCATGACTGGTCACACAGTTTTATGGGTTGGCTTGGAACTTTATCCAGTGATGGCACATTCCACACACATTTCTCTGATGTGCTGGATGGTTTCGTCAGTCCCGTCTTCACAGCGTACTCCACTCTGAATAGAATAGCCGCCACATGGTTGCAGCTTCCATTTAATCTGTAACATACACATATACAGTAATGATCCAAAGTTGACACATTGACCTAGGCAAACAGCGCAAAGCCAAAACAGACTGCTCTGGATTGAGCCGTCTGATCAGGATCTACAATTTGCCATTCTGTACAGATCAGACTGATCATTCTGTACAGACTAGATCAGATCCTGACAGAGCTGTCTGATCAGGGTCTGCACCATTTGTCATTCTGTACGGATACAGATCAGACTGCTCCATCCTGACAGACTTGTCTGATCAGGATCTGTCCAAATTTTAGCAATTAATTAACAGTATGGTGAATAATGAAGTCATAGGAACAAAGAAAAGAGATAACATCACAACCCCTTAAAAACACTATTATTTGGATCCAGAGAAGAAACCATTTTAGTTAAACAGTTGACTGTGTAATATCAAAACAAAAATGTAAAGACTACTTAGAAAATGTTCATTTTATATAAGCAATACATTTTTTGGATCCAATTAGAAAACATGTTATAACCAAAACCATGTTATAATGAACTGTGTTATAATGAGGTTGTGGTGTATTTTGTTTTATATTCTGTATAGTCAGTTCTGAATAATTATATTATTATGATGTCTGTTGTAATTACATGTATACACATTCACACATCATAATCCTTCTGCATTGTTTTTCCTTTAGAGCATGGCATAACATTTTAAGTAGTGTTTTTTTTTTAACATTAATTCAGTAATATTCCCTTTTTATCAATACTTTATAAATGATGTAATTTGAAGAAATGGAATGGTAATATGAAGTTGAAATAGCTTGTTATAATAGTTCCTTGTCTAGAAGATTTGAAATTTTTTAAAATAATTACCCTGCAGTACATGTGCAGTATGCAGTATGAATCTCTCCCCCAGGCTTATTGGTACTGTCTTTCTCAAGACATATCCATGCTTCATGTGGTGATGACTTTAAATTCATGGAAGGTGTCACTTTAGCACCTAAGAATGCTACTGGACTGTTGTCACTAATGGGATGGTAGTGCACTTCCTTCACAAAACCGCATGAAAAGTACCTGTAAATATACAATAATGATAACTATTTCACAATACTGATCTTTGAAAATGTTAACCTTTGTTAAGTGCTGCAATTATGCTTAAACTTGGTATAGTAAAATTTATAGATCCTGATCACAGCAATTCAATATGCTCTGGCTATACACAATTTGATTTTTGTCATTTGATTCAAAACTTATGTTTGAGATTTTCGGTTAAATGTGTTGATAGTGAAGGGATAAGGATATCATGATACATGTATGTATGATTATCAAATTATTCGACCCATACCCATGTACCAACATTAAAATAAATTTTCTAACTTGATTAAAATGTAAAGCAAAGCTGCATAGCCAATAAACAAGCATCCAGTCCAACTGCTTAGGTTCTGTACTGTTTGCCAGTTATATAGTACAAGTGGCACAATAAAACTTGAACAAATGTTATGGAAAATATGCTGTATGCTTTTGTACTATGCATGAATGTCTCATTACCTGAAGCTCTTTCCCTGCTTGTATTCATTGCATAGCCTATGATGCAATTCTGCTGGAGTTCTCATCTTGAGGTATTCCGCAATATCGCTAAAATACAAGCTTGGCCAGTTTTGCCTCCCTTGTTCATTCAGCCAGCCTTCTTTCAGTGTAAATGGATCAGGAAGCACTTGGGACCTGACCTGGAGTCTGGATTTGTACTCATCCAAATTGGCCCGCATGGAATGTTCTTCATTTGGATCAACAGCAACATGGTCCTCCCAGGCTATGAAAGCTCTATAATTAAAACACTTCCATGAAGTAATAAATATTTCAGTTATTACTATGGACCAGAACGGCCTGACATTGTAATCTATTTAGGGTCAAGATATTATTTGCATCCTATATCCCTTTTAACCTTTAACCTGCTGAATATTCAATTAAGCCACACCCATTTCTGACTTTTAACCAATCAGATTACTTGATGCAGTTTATTTCTACATATTCAGAAACTGAATGTCAAACAGTGTAGATCCTGATCAGAAGCCATCTGATCTGGATCAACACTGTTTGCAAAGATACAGCAGGCTAAAGGTTAAAGCTTTTCTTTGCCATGAAATTAAATGTATTTTCTAAATGTAACATACAGCACACATTATTGCTAGTCATAGCATCTCATTTTTAGAATGAGTAGTTTGAGTACCACTATGACATATTCCCTGATTGTCTTCCTATCTGCCAGAGCCACCAGATATATAAATGTGTTAATAGACAATCTTACATGAGTGAATGTTCAAAAGTGAGTTGAGGAAAATTGATAAAATGTGAGGCTATGTCGAGCTTTTCATCCCTTTTTCATCAATAAGTCTGATAAATTTAATAATACATGAGCACGAATGCAAGACTCTATTTATCATATGACATTTTAAACCTATTTTATTCTTCATTAATAGCAAAATGTCAATATTCTGCCATAAGTAAACGCAATGGTGTTTTTTTTTTTGTTTTTTGTTTTTGGTTTGTGTTTTACAACCCTTTCAAGATTATTCCACTAATATCGAGCTGAAACGCAATGGTGTTAAGAAAATCGTACATGTAATGTTACGGGGTGTATCTAACTAATTTGCATATTTAATCCACTCGTGGATTACAGAATTTATTACATGGCATTATTACACTCTCAGAAGCGATGTCATATGATAAAAAAGGATCTTACACAAGTGGTCATTTCATATGAAATTTATGAAACTGGCCTTCAGCAAGTTTCATAAATTTCATATGAAATGACCACAAGTGTAAAATTCTGTTTATCATATGACTATTTTAAAAGGAATTTTATTGCCATTAAAGTTGACAATTATTCAACAAAATATGCATGGTTGGCATGGACGTTGTCTTGACATCATATAATCACCTTAAAAGTGTTATTACATGTGTGGTCATACGATATTTTAATCATGAGTTTATCCACTGCATATCAACGACGCCATGTGATAAATGTACTTATTATACATAATCACCAAAATACATTAAACATAGTGGATGTTTTGTTTGATTTGATGTTTAACGTCCCTGTCAACACAATTTAGGTCATTATGGAGAAGTTGCTTCCAGTTTTTTTAGACTTTTACCTGACATTGAGATGAAATGACATCCCAATCCCTGCCGCCCAATAAAACCAATAGAACTCATATAACCTAACTTCAGAGATGAACCTGATTTATTTGTTACCAGGAATAGTTATTATAGCATGTTTTAAAAAAATAATTACAGTAAAAATTCTTAGGGTATGTTTTTCTTCATGCAAGCCTTCCATGTAATTGGTGGATTATAAAAAAAATTCTGTGTATGATATGCTACTAAATATAAAACTTGTGTACACAAACTCAATTAACCCATATATCTTGCTGTTCACAACAACACCTACTTTTGCAAACAGTGTTGATCCAGCTCAGATGGCTTCTGAGCTATCTCATCAGGATCCACACTGTTTGACATTCAGCTTATAAATTTTTAGCAATAAATTAAATAAAGGAATCTGATTGGTTGAAAATCATAAACGAGTATGTCTAATTTGAATATTCAGCAAGATAAGGGTTACGGTAACTAAAGTATAGAAAGAGAAAAATAAATTGTGAGCAACATACATGTACCATAGATCTGACTTAATTAGTTTTATTTGTACATGTAGCATCAATCCTGTTTGCTCTAGTGGGAGACCACCTTTGAGACTGTTCAAAAGTGTTTTATGAAGAATACTTATGTATAGCCTCAAAGGTGGTCTTAATATTAATTTTTTAGTATTTAGTATTTTCACCGGTATTTAAATTATGTATAGTGCTAGCAGACCTTAGAATTACTTGACCTAATATAATAATGGCTGATGGGATTGTGATGTAATCAAATCAAATATGGTAACAAGAAAGAGAGGAATACATGCATATACTAGCTGATACCCCGATACAGTAAATTAAGAGTGTGTAAATGAAAGACCATAGATCTGACTAAATTAGTTTTATTTGTATCATCAATCCAGTTTGCTCTAGTGGGAGACCACCTTAGAGAATGTTCAAAAGTGTTTCATGAAGACTACCTATGAACAGCATCAAAGGTAGTCTTTAAGTTTTTTACTACATAATTTCACTGGGTACTTAAATTATGTATAGTATTAGCAAACCTTAGAATTACTTGACCTAATATAATAAATTTCAAAGGAAAATGGCTGATGGGATTGTGATGTAATCAGATCAAATATGGTAATAAGAAAGAGAGGAATACATGCATATACTAGCTGATAGCCTGATACAATAAATGAAGAGTAAGTAAATGAAAGAAGCAGTTCCATCACCATAGCACCATCACCAGTTTTAATAAGATAGAACATACCATATTAAAAAAAAAACAACTAAATATTTGAGCATCTAATTTTGGAAAAAATGGTCCCAATCTGGGACCACTTCACCACAAATTATTACCTGCCAGTTTGATGAGCTGAAAACATAGAACATAAAATCTGTAATGACCCTTATTAACATGTACCACTTTTATTGGCATACTGTAAATGACTATTCTAAGTGAAATGAATATTATTTGTTTTTGCTATTGATATATATAACACACCTCTGTGACATAGTGCTTCCTTTCCACATCTCCAAAATGGCAACTTTTTTCTGATTAAATATTTGTCTTACTTAATCTGTAAATTTATGTCAGTGTGCATTAGATCCGCCACATTAGGTGGTTCTAATGAGCACCCACAATCTATGTCTTGGGCAGACATAATAAAAATAATGAAAACTCCTGTAAACACCAGTTTTCTCTTAAGAAAAATGGGGTTAATGGGAATGTCTAGCTGTTCAGCTCACCGCCTTGTTCACGTGGCTGTGAAACTTGTGGAAGCAGTTTCAGTGCAAAATTGTTTCTATATTTCATTTCTATGCCTGCAAAATCTTGGTTT
This sequence comes from Lucinisca nassula, assembly GCA_963580285.1. Classification (NCBI taxonomy): domain Eukaryota; kingdom Metazoa; phylum Mollusca; class Bivalvia; order Lucinida; family Lucinidae; genus Lucinisca; species Lucinisca nassula. Next base: position 19,691,637 of record OY757016.1, on the reverse strand, counting down.
GCAAATAACAATTTTCAAATGCTATTTTTTTATTCTTTCTTACCATAGACTGTAGGTATTTGTTTGAATTGCCTTTTTGAGGCAGTTCTAATGAGTAACAACAATCTATGTTTGATCAGAAATAAAGTGACTAATGTATACCTTAGTAGACCAAGCTTTTTCCTACATAAGTGCATTCACACCGATCAAAAGGGTTCAGATTTTTTAAATGGTAATTTAATTAAATAAATATAGTTACAATTATTTGATGTAATAATTAATCCTTACCCCCTCCCCCACACAGGAATTATCTTAACTTTCCTTGAAAGGAATACAGTTGTTTTTGTTGTTTATCTTGTAAGCATTATAACGCTGCTTATAACCACTATAACCACCATGCCTGTCAGTGTATCCCAATATCTGTAAATGTATCTGTAAATTTATGTCAGTGTGCATTAGATCCGCCACATTAGGTGGTTCTAATGAGCACCCACAATCTGTGTCTTGGGCAGACATAATAAAAATACAGCAGATACAGCACAGCTCTCAAAATCAAATCTGAATCAGTGGGATTTGTTACCGGTGATACTTCAAATGACATTCACCATAAAAGCATTTACAGAATCCAACACACAGGATAAGATTGAAAGTGTTCTACAATATCTCTGGAAAGACATGAATTCATTTAAAACCAATCACCTCCAACAGACGTTATTAACAAAATAAACAATATGAATATGAGCTTACCTTGCAACTAGTTCCTCGAAAGTGCCCTGTATACTTCTCTTTCTGATTGATAAAAAAAATTTCAGCGCGGCTGCCGACCACAGTTTGAACGACTCGATCGTCATGTCGTTCAAATTCACGCAAGAATTGTCTCCAAACGGCGTGCGACCCTTCTTTGACATATTTGACAGTTGTTTCGCCATATTGTTTCATACACATCGTCTGTTTGTTTACTCTCAATCAGGTCAGCGCCTCGTTTTGATAAGAACTTCCTGTTACTATATTTAGCAAACCGTGTTTCTGTGTATGGGATAAAAGTATTGCTATGCCGGAAGAAACAGAGTAGTGACAATGCAAGTGGTTGTTGAACCAGGGTACGAGCAAAAACGTTTTTTTTTTCTAACATATTTGTGGATGCACCGGTTAAGCACATTCTGCTCTTCGCAGTCTGTTCTATTCTTGATAAAATTATGTTATCATCACGAAAACACGCCTATATAATTTTGACCCCCTCATATCCCACTTTTATGTAGTAAAACTGGGGTTAAGGGGGTGTACATTATTTTTCTTATTTCTGCCACAATCTATGTTTTTGAGCAGAAATAAGAAAAATATCACAATTTTTCATCTTAAAATTTCTAATTTTTGGCCGAACAATTGGCAATGTATTTGTATAGGCGTGTTTTTGTAATGCAAATGAGCTGGAACACAACAATTCCAACAGTTAAAACGTGCACCTAGGGAAGACTCAGATAAGCCTGTGTTCCAGCACTGTCTTATCAAAACCTTCATAGTGTGCTCTATAGAAAGACGAATGACAGCAAACGACCTAAAACATGGTAACATCTAAAAGGAACATTATTAGGCCAGAGTTTGGAGGATTCGGGTAACATTTATGTTGATTTGGGTAATTCAGGTGGATATGAGTGAATTTGGGTTTTTAGTTCCACGGTTGACAACACAATACCAGTGTTTATGAGACAAAGAGTGGACTACATATTCAACAAGTTAAAGAATAAAACTTACAATTCAATAACAGCTCCCCAGTCCGGTTGAAACAACATATGTGTCAGTCCTGCACCATGCATACCAATAAATATATCACTGTTGTGAGATGACTGAAAAAATAAGCAAATGTTTGTTTGTTTGTTTGTTTGTTTGTTTGATTTGAGGTTTACCGTCCCCGTCAACACTGTAAAGGTGATTTTGGAGACGTTGCTTCCAATTTTGTGGGACTTTTACCCGACATTGAGATGAAATGTCATCTCAAGCCCTGTCGCCCAATGAAACCAATAGGGTTTATTAGCATGGACGGTCCGCCTCGCACCGCGGTTCCTGGACAGGCTTAGATCCTCTAAGCGGTTTACCAGTACTAGTGTGCGGGTCGGATTCAGCTCTGCGTGGAAGCATCATGCAGCCCAAATGTTTGTTTGTCTTGGCGAGTAACAATTTAAAGAAATAGATACAAATGACATGTTGTTTGTCGTCTTTTCCTAGGAAGACAATATCATGACAACCTTTGTGGGTTATAATGTTGAAAGCAATTACCAGAAATCGATACAAATTACATCACACCTACCAAAAGGAAAGAAACACAACCATAAAACAACTAACATCATAATGAGAACATCACAACCGAAAACCAAAAGGACAGTTACTTTCGAGCAAATTGGCCAAACTGCTATCAAAAATTAAAAAAAAAAAGATATTACTAATACAAACATGCAAAGACGAACTATAAATATAACAGACCACAACAGAAGAAACGTCTTGTGCCTTGGAACGGTCAGTTTGTTTGTTTGAATTGAGGTTCGATGGGGCCTAATTGGCCGAAACCCGATATTCTGGTCCAGAAAAAAGCGTACACACTACGTTTGTACACCTTGCTTCCAAATTACTACCCATTTTATAGACCATTTTAAAGTCCCCGTCAATAATATTTAGGTCATTTTGGAGACATTGCCCCCAATTTTGTCGGGCTTTAACCAGACACTGATATATGATATATCAAGCCCTGTCGCCAAATGGAACCAAAATGCTTATATGCATGGACGGTCCGACTAGCGCCACTTTTTCCTGGGCAGGGTTAGCCCTGCTAAGCGGTTTACCAGTACTCATGTGTGGAAGGTCTTTGTGGAAGCCCAACCTATTTCTCCGAACCCCGAATGGCGTGTGCCCTGGGACGGTCAGTAAAAGATTTTTTTCTCACTTGGGGGTCTCAAATCGATTTAACGTGGCCGCAATCTTCGTCTTTGGTTATGTCGTGGTTAAGACATAGAGGATCTTACATGAGTGCTCATGTATTATTGAATTTATTAAACGAGTTGAGGAAAAGGGATAAAATGCGAGGCTTTGCCGAGCATTTTTTCCCTTTTCCTCAAAGAGTTTAATAAATTCAATAATACATGAGCACGAATGCAAGATTCTATTTATCATATGACATTTAAAACGCATTTTATTCACGATTGTTTACAAAAATGTCAATATTCCGCCATGAGTAAACGCGACGTCGTAAAGGACGACGTTCATGTAACGTTACGGCAAAGCCTCGCATTTTATCCCTTTTCCTCAACTCGTTTAATAAATTCAACAATACATGAGCACGAATGCAAGGTTCTTGGCGAGTTTGTCTTGGCGAGTAACAATTTAAAGAAATAGATACAAATGACATGTTGTTTGTCGTCTTTTCCTAGGAAGACAATATCATGACAACCTTTGTGGGTTATAATGTTGAAAGCAATTCCTGATCTTTGTTTTACTTCTACTTTACTTTTTCTATTTATCATATGACATTTAAAATGCATTTTATTCACGATTGTTTACAAAAATGTCAATATTCCACCATGAGTAAACGCGACGTCGTAAAGGACGACGTACATGTAACGTTACGGGAAGTATCTAGCTAATTTGCATATTTAATCCACTAGTGGATTATCGAAAATATTACATGGCGTTATTACACTCTCATACGCGACGTCACATGATAAAAAAGAAAAATGTCCGCATGAAGGATTTGTAACTCAATAGTGCAACATCTCCGAGAACATAAAAACCAAACGAGATGAGACAATATGAGGACTCGACGGCAAGAAATAACTGAACTGCTGGAGCAAAAGAAAATCAACGGCGGTCCGACCAGGCACCAGCCGCCATTAATTAAAAAAAAGTTTGTGTTTTGTTTGTTTGTTTTGGAGTTTAACGACCGAGTCAACACTATTTTAGGTCATTTTTGAGCCGGTCAGTTTACCTATCTCCACTTTTCCTGGGCAAGTTTATACGTAAGCGGTTAGCCAGTACAGTGCACATTCTTTCGCCAGAAACTGACAACTGCCCGTCTTGAATCTCCGGAAGGGAGAGAATGACCGTAGAAAAGATTTCATGATCAATCTCTTCGAAAGAATGTTGACGACCCCGGCAGGTATCGAACCCGCGTCCTCCTGATCACCAGTCAGACGCGCATCCGACTGCGCTACCGAGGCCGGCGTTAAAAAATGTTTAAGCAAGTCTTTAAGCGGGAGTCTGAGGCCCGACCCGCCGGCGAACAATTAAAGAGTGAAACAAACCGTGACTAGGTGAACTACCATGCATACAGTATGTCGTATAACGTTTTTCTGAGAGTGTAATAACGCCATGTAATATTTTCGATAATCCACTAGTGGATTCAATAACATGTTACATGTACGACGTCCGTAACGATGTCGCGTTTACTAATGGCGTAATATTGATATTTTTGTAAACAATCGTGAATAAAATGGGTTTTAATGTCATATGATAAATAGAATCTTGCATTCGTGCTCATGTATTATTGAATTTATTAAACTTGTTGAAGAAAAGGAATAAAATGATCGGCAAGCCTCGCATTTTATCCATTTTCCTCAAATCATTTAATAAATTAAATAATACATGAGCACTCATGTAAGATCCTCCATATATATACTAAGGCAACACAAAATTCAAGTTCTGATAGTAATTGTTGCACAAGGGATTTAAGTCCTGGGTATTGAAACTATATTGAAACGATGTCTATAAAACATAGAAAAGGCCGGGAGATGTTGCACTAATGAGTTAGGAGGCCTTCATGTGGACTGAATAAATTATTTTTCTAAATTGCAACGGAATCAAGAGAAAAGATCGATTTAGGCCCATCATCTCTCCCAGTGAAATTCTTTTCGCTGACCGTTCCAAGGCAGTTCTTCTGTACGCAAGCCTCGCAATTCTACAAGGGTTCTCAAAGCCTTGTCTGATAAACTTGATATCAAAAGACACGAACCTGGTATACCTATTTCTTGGTCAAAGCATAGATTTGAAAGAATGCACTTATCCACATGGGTTTGTTATCCTAATTATATGTTCATCTAAACACATCATGTTAACAAGACTATGAAATAAACACCCTGTAAACCCCGCTTTATATACACAAGAATATGTAGTTTATATGAGTATACATTATTTTCTTTATTTTTGTTCAAATATATTGACTAAGGGTATTTGTTGAAACCACCTCGTTGAGGCAGTCCTAATACGCCCTTACAATCTTTGTTGTGGGTACTCGTTAGGACCACCTCAATGAGTCCATTCTAACGAGCCCCGACCAACCATGTGTAGCAGATCATAAAAATATTTAAAACAAATTCAAAATTTAAAAATTTGATTTAAAATCAAATCCGGGCCGCTGGGTCGGCAGGCAAACACTACCACGTCGCTATAAAAGCCTGTGTGTACCGCAAAGCAGTACGAAAGTGCTATATACTTACACCACTGACGTATTTTTGAGGTTGAAATAAGGAAAATATAAACGCAGCGTACCTATAAAGTCAATGGAAAAAGAACTGTGATTTGTTCTGCAACAAATTTCATGGAACGAACAGCCCATTTCATGACCTGACACCAAAGATGCTATGAAATCAGATAATAAAACGTTATTTCTTCGCATCCAAAACATTACAAATGGACATAAATGTGTGTTTGGCACAGTTAATTATGTTCAACTTGGCAGGATTTTTTTTCTGACCACAACGAAAGGTTCGAAGAATTTGAAGGAAACAACAAAATCATTGACGGTCTTTAGTGTGTTAGAATACAAATACATAACCTTTAGCGTGTGATTTGTTGAGAAATAAATCACAGTTTGTCAGCCATTGTGATGTGTTTGGCTAGGTGAGGGGAAGATACAGCCGCTTGTTTACTCTATTTTTCAGAGCAAGTATAAGAAAATAATGTGCATCACTGTTACCTATACCGTATGCGTTTCCAGGATGTTTATATCACAATGAAAAGAAATGACTTACTTCTACTTGTTCCAAGAATGGCATTGCTTTCCTATAAATGATAAAAAAGAAACAAACTATAAATTTTACGCTAGAAATAAAAATAAAATAAACCTAGAGCCTGTGTTTATGAAACACTATGCCCCCAACTTATTGACCCTAACACTGCCTAACCCTAACACTGCTTGTCCCTAACAGCAATCGAGATAACTTGTTTTAACTTGGTTGCAATGCTGAAATTTTCAAAGCACCATGACACAAGAAAACAAGTTAATCTGGTCATCTACTCATCATCCCGAATCAGTATGTAAGGTTTCAGAGAAATAGCTCAAATCGTTTTTGAGATATCTTGCTTACAAGCTTAAATCGCCTAAAGTTTCAAAAAGCCATAACTCAAGTAAAAAAATTCAGATTTTTTCCAAAAGTAAATCAGTACATCTTCTCGTCGACCCCAATCAATCTGTAAAGTTTCAGGGCAATAGCTGTAATGGTTTTCGAGATATCTTGCTTACAAGCCTAAAATGCCCAAAGTTCCAAAGGGCCCTAACACAAGAAAAAAGTTTCGGATGTTTTCAACAAAGTTAATCAGTTCAGCTACTCATCATCCTATATCAGTCTGTAAAGATTCAGGGCAATAGCGCAAATCGTTTTTGAGATATCTTGCTTATAAGCTTAAAATGCGCAGAGGTTCAAAGGGCCATAACTCAAGTAAAAAATTCAGATGTTTTTCAAAAGTTAATCAGTTCATCTTCTCATCATCCCCAATCAGTATGTAAAGTAGAAGTAAAACAAAGATCAGGAATTGATACAATTAACTTACTCCACCCATAAAAGACACCAAAGTGAAAGAAATACAAACATTAAGCGACAAGACTATAATGGAAACCTAAACAAAGGAAGGCCATAAGGACAGTTACTTTCCCACAAAATGGCCATATGGCCATCCAAAATAAAAAGACAAAAGTGATACACACAGTAAGTAACAAAAAACAACATAAATAAATCGCCACAGAAGAGCCAGCTTTCAGCGCAATAGTTTTAACGAATATTTAGATAACTTGCTTACAAGATTAGATATCTTGCTTATACGCTTAAAACTTCCAAGTTTCAAAGGGCCATAACTCAAGCAAAAAAAAAATCATTTTTTTCAATAGTTAATCAGTCCATCATCCCCAATCAGTATGTAAAGTTTCAGGGCAATAGCTGTAATGGTGTTTGAGCTATCTTGCTTACAAGCTTAAAATGCCAAAGTTCCAAAGGGCCATAACTCAAGAAAATAACTTCGGATTTTTTTCCAAAAGTTAATCAGTTAATGTACAAATCATGCTGAATCAGTCTGTATAGTTTCGGGGTAATAGCTGGAATCGTTTTTGAGATAATTTTGCTTACAAGCTTAAAACGCCCAAAGTTTCAAAGAGCCATAACTCAAGTAAAAAAAATCAGATTTTTTTATAAGTTAATCAGTTCATCTTCTTCATCTTCTTATCATCCCCAATCAATTTGTAAAGTTTCAGCGCAATAGCTGTAGTAGTTCTTAAGATATCTTGCTTACAAGCTTAAAATCCCCAAAGTTCCAATGGGTCATAACTCATGTAAAAAAATTCAGATTTTTTTTCAAAAGTTAATTAGTTCATCGTCTCACCATCCCAAATCAGTCTGTAAAGTTTCAGCACAATAGCTCTTATAGATTTTGAGCTATCATGCATGTTTTGCAAAAGGGCATAACTCCAGAAAGGGGCATAATCCTGATGAGAAAAAAACATGGGCCAATAAGTTTTTCATAAGGAATCCATATATGAAATTTCAAAAACCTAGCATGCACGGTTCAAAAGTAATGCTATGCAGTAAAAAGTGGGACGGACAGAAGGACGGATGAAGATGGCAGAAGCAATATAGAGCCCTCACAACTCCTTCGAAGTTGGTTTAAACAATATTTTATTAGAAGCAAATATCAAATGCAATCACACATAAGACATGGTAAAAGGATCTGACTGTAAGCTAACAAGCTTATAAGTGTCATCTCCCGAACACAAATAAGAATATACAGCATAATTGAATGGAAGTTGGGGGCATAATGATAAGCAGACTGTGATTTCATACCAAATGATATGGTGCATGCATATGCGTCCAGAAACTTTGTTCTAAGCAGATATAACAAGACAGAAATATATTTCACCTGTACATAATCAAAATTCGTTTTGCTTAACATAAAGTGGATTTTTTGGGGATTCTACAGAAATCATTACGACATCACACCCGTCTTCTAAAAGAACAAGTTTCCTATCTCTAGAACCAGCATTTTTCAGATAAAAATGTTTAAAGTTTGTTTTTGTTTGTAGTCAAAATATAGATTGTGGGTGCTCTTTAGAACCGGCTCAACGGGGTGGTTCTTATGAGTACCGATAATTTACATTTTGGGCAAATACAATGTATAAGGAAAACAATGAAAACCCTATGTTCTATAAAATGGCTAAGCTTTGGAAGCACTGAATAGACAGCAGAATTGAAAATTCTAACCCAGCGCGCCTATATAGGCAATGGAAAATAACTGTGTTTTATTCTGCAACAAATCACAGCTCGAAAGAGCGTGACGAGTGACGTTATTAAAATGCCCGATTAATGACGTCACTAGTCGATTTCCTTGACGTTAGACGGTGTAACGTCATTTTCTCGCATCGAAAACGTAAGAAAAGGATATAAATGCATGTGGTCTAGTCGATAATTTTAGCGGGATTTCTTATAACAATGGCGAAAGGTTGTGAGATTTTGAAGGAAACAACAACATTATTGCCGATTTTCAGCGTGTTAGAATCGAAATTGATCAGCTCTTGTCTGTGATTTGTTGAGTAATAAATCACAGTTTGTCGGTCACTTGTAAGTAGACAAATCACGCGCGCTACGCGCTCGTGGCTACGCGCTCGTGATTTGTCTACTTTACAACTGACCTCCAAACTGTGATTTATTACTCAACAAATCACAGCTAGATCTGATCTATTTCTTAAATATGTTCTATAAAATGGCTAAGCTTTGGAAGCACTGAATTGAAAAATATAGGGTGTTATCGTAATATCGATACAATTAAGGAGAGTAACAATGAAAAATTCTAGGATATTTTTTTTCTTATTTCTCTTTAGAAAATAGATGTTGTGGGTACTTGATAGAATTGCCTCACATGGGCCTCCGTGGCCTAGTGGTTAAGAGCGCTGACGCTGAATCATTTGGTCTCTCACCCCTGTGGGTTCGAGCCTCGCTCGGGTCACATGTAAGACGCCAAGTTCTGCAACGGAAGGTCAGGTGGTTTTTCTCCGGGTACTCCGGTTTTCGCCCGCCTCTGATTAACGATCGGCTCGATATGAGTGAAATAATCTTTAAAGGGCCGTAAAACTAAAACAAAGAAACAAACAAAAAACAATCGCCTCATTGGGGCGATTCTATCAAGTACCCACAGCACCAAAGCATAAAGTTTAACAGCATAGAATGTAAATTCTTGCACACCAGACAAGGAAATCCGTGATTTTACCCTGGGATAGAAATTTATGTTCTGACCCTGGTGTTCCGACCCCAGATCGATTATAATCGCGTCTTTGATAAATGCACTGGTTGATTACAACCTCATGTGCGCCGTCGTCATGCGTGACGTCACTAAACATTCCTGTTGTATCATCACAAAATGGCGGACGTCGGTAACCGAAGTGACAGCAGCATTAAAATTCGCAATAGAAATGGAAGGTATGCAAGAAAAAGAATCCAATATGGGTGTGAGGGTGGATAGAAAAATCCGTCCCTCGGGATCACTGTCCGGCATCACTCGGCAAGCCTCGTGATGACGGACAGTGTCCCTCGGGACGGATTTTCAATCCACCCCTCACACCCATATAAGATTCTTATATTATCCATACATTATCTTCGTTACTCCTCAATATTCGGAGCTTTGCAGTTGTTACGGACCACAATTCGTCCCTTCAATTATCTACCTTGGTAGAAATTATCTACCTTGGTAATTATATACATAGCTTATAGCTTTATAAGCACTCTCAGGGTGTCGACTCTTTAGCTCAGTGGTTAGGGCATGCTACTTTCGCCATAGCAGCCTGGGTTCGAATTGTAGTACTTCGAATAAAAACACACAATAAGTTTTATAGTTTTTATCTTGACTTTAGCATAAGTAAACAAATAATATTTTTCAGTCCCAGGTTCCAACAGAAACTACCCAGTTCGGATAGGAGTGAGCGGATCCGTAAGAAGTTACCTTACAGGTTACAAGCTTTCCTGAACACTGCTGACTGCTCTGAAGCTCCCAGTATTTATACAGAACAGCCAACAGGTCATAAAATCTTTATGGACATGACTTGTCCATCAGAAAGCCGGTCATAAAAATAGACTCATAAAATGCAGTCATTAATTGTCACTCAAATATTGGTCATAAAAGTAGCCACAGTAAACCTGATCATAAACTGTCCATCAACTGTCAGTCATGATAGTGCAGAATGCGGGCATGCCTTTACGGTATACCTGTGGCCACTTGTTATGAACAACTTTTTATACTGTTGGACAAATGTTAAAAGAACAATATTGAAAGTATCAATATTGTTACACTCCTTCCCTTCTTTTTTTTTTTTTTTTTTGAAGTTAAATTTTTAACATGTTAACATAAGTGATAAGAATTATACAAAAATCAGTCAACAGTCATATAATGTTATTTGCTTGATAGAATAATTTCATTATTCCGGTACAAAAGTCATCTCAGAATTAAAACACATATGTATTAATGTCATTTAGAGGAAAGAACACATTAACGATAGTATTCCTCTAACACATGAGAAATATAGTCTGTCATTTAACAACAGTCTTCTTCTTTTCTGTCACGCGGTGTCTAAGAGGTGAGAGTTCATCCTCCATTCCCAGTCCATCGCCGGGAATCATCAGTCGATGACGACACATCCAATAGTTTTGACATTTCTTTTGGTTTGTTGAAGACTTGTCTGCTCTCTTTTCTGTTATTGTCAGCTTCTCCGGGATGTCGATGAAAGGTACCCGATGTTTTACATTGGGTTTGTAAATGGTGTCCTCCTCCGTATTGTCCAGGCAATACTGGTTCTTAACCATAGAAGTAGGCCAAGGTTCATCTGAACAGCTCCTTGCATACTCCCGTTGCATAATTGGTTTATCCTGCGACCAGAAAAGAAGCATCCAAAGTCGGAGTACAAGAATGTACTACTGTTAAATATATTTAGGAACTTATAGAATTTATTTTCTTCACCTTCGCGCAACTTCAGGTTAAACACAAAGGACTTTATTTATTTATTTTTTTTTTCTTCACCCTAGTGCAACTTAAGGTTGACACCAAGGACTTCATTCTTAATTATAGTGATTCTGTTGATACACATTTATGACTTTACAGTTAATAAATCTAATTTGGGATACATTGTCTTAAGTTCCTCTACGTTTGTGCTGGTGTTGGTATCAGTAACTAATAGTGGTGCGGAAGGTAATTCTACCGTCCTTCCCTCGTGACCTTCGCCAGAGCCAACATCGTTGGGCATCACTCGTCGTCCAGCAAGCGTCACAGATCTCACAATGCTACTCTTTTCTTTGGCCAACCCAAAACTTTTTATTTGCTTAACCCTTTTCAACCAAAAGAGAATAACGAGGATAAGTATTAAAGCTCCAATGCCAATTAAGAACCAGACCCACACAGAAATGTTCCCCGAATCATCAGGTAAGATTGCATTTAGAGAATCAAGCTCTTTTATGAGACCGTCCATGGGGATGTTATTTAAAGATTTCAAATGTTTAGGCAATAACGTGACATTGAAATTGGGTAACTTTGATGTCAGAGGTTTCCATAAATTAATTTCAGAAATGTTGAAAACGGCAGTGATATCATCAAATGGGTCATAGATTTCATACTTCGATTCGTTTTGATAAAATGCTGGGAGGTATAAGTAATTATTAGACGCAGTGCATGAAATAGGTAGTTTTACAATACCCAGCGGCGGATTGACCTTTACTGTAGAATCTCGTAGGTTTGATTCTTGACAAACAACGGTAAATTGTAATGACTTAGTAGTAGCTATAATCCATATTCCATTAACTAGATAATGTGCTAAAGGCTTGTTTGAAGATGGGCTGATTACGGTTTTGCAAAAGTTATTTATGCTGTCCTTATTGTCTAAATACAAAGCAACGATACATAACTCACTAAGGTTAATTGGATAAATAGGACTCTCAATTTTGCAAAATGTTTGCAAAGGATTTGCACAATGTTGGAGTTCGTAATCGTTTAATAATACATATTTGCTTTTATCTCCATTAACAGCAATAGCATGGGATTCCAAGGAGTATTTAGCCATCATGCCCAAGCCTTGGGCTTTAGAAGAAGTATTAAGTGGTATTGGGAGATTGTGGATTTTATAGATTTCATATTTAGAGTTTTCATCAAGTAAGGGAACAGATACCACAATATAAATGTGATTTTTATCTAAGACTGTGCGGCAGGTTAGAATGTTATAGAAGTCCCATAAGTTTGTTTCTGGATCGCTCGGTAGCTTTAAATAAAATGGTAAATGGGTTTGAATTTCCTCCAATACTCGCCTGAATTCATCTGGCGTTACTGTAATGGGAGATAAGTGACCTAATGAAAGCATATTTAGTTGGCTTTGAAGATGTTCCATATCTAACTGGGCTTTGTGTAAAATTCCTTTTAGAGCGGCCGTTAGCCTATCCATTTGTGCATAAGCTTGAGTGAAAGAAGCCAGTTCAGTTATACTCTTAATAAGTACATCTTTTTCCTTGTCCATTTTATCCTCAAGTGTTTGTAAAGCGTCAGTTAACGTGTTTATGGTCTTACGATTTTCCCCAAGTGCTGTTCGTGTTGAAATCAATATGGTCAAGCTGTCCTTTACGACATGTGCTATCCTATTTTGATTTTCGCTTAATGTTTTTACGTTACGTCTGATTGAGCCTAGATCTTGTTCTGAAACTGTTCCAAACAAAAAACTTAATGCTGAGCCAATGAATGGCAATATAGATCTTTTATTTCTCACCTTTAGTGATTTAACAGTTGCAAACATGTTTTTAAGATGAGCCTCTGAAAATTTTAGTGATTGTAGTTCCTGTCTGAAATTATCGAGAGCTCCAATAAAGAACGTTTCGGGATGAAGGAATCCCCTTGAATTTGTTGCCGCAAAGATTTTCTCTATAGTTCCGAGCGATTCCTCAACTGTTGCAAAGTCATTTTCCAACTTTGTTAAAAATTGTTCATAGGGGTTAAGGTCAATTACAAATGTAACGAGCCATCTTGATCTGGTTGTGGTAATTTCATTTAATTTTTGAAAGACAACATTTCTTTTGACCAAAACTGATTCGCTGAGGCCATAAAATAGTAGCATTAGAGAGAGACGCATGTTTATTCTGCAATAAATAAAACACAAAAATGTTAATCTTTGTCTAAAAGGCCAGCTACTGCCAAAAGTAAATCTTTCATGTTCCTATCTTTGTCAGTCTTTTGTTTCGACTTTCGCTTGCTTTGACTGCGCGTCTTTGGTTTCTTAAGATTTCCAATTAATGCATTTACTGACATTTTGTCATCACTGATGTAAGACCCATCAGATTCTGGGTTCGAATCATCTAACACCGAGCCTGATGAGAGTTCATCAGTATTTTCAACTATCTTATTTCTGGCATCTCTTTCTTTGAGCCGTTTCGATAGTTCCATTAGAGGAATGTCATCCTCATCTGTGGAAGCGTCTCTTTCTTGTCTACGTCTTTTTATCATTTTCTGAGTGGGTTCTTGCTCCATTTCTGACTCATCAGATGAGCTAGAATCTGGATCATTGGGAGGAACCACATAAGTAGCTCGCCTTAAAGTTCTACCTAAATTGTCTTTGGGGATTTCCCATTCTTCGATATTTGCTAACCGCAATTGTTCAGCATGGACTTTTACTGTCTGCCCACTCAACTGATCCTTGATAACAAAGCTTACTGGTCCTTTCTGTTCAATTATACGGAAATAAGGGCGCCAGTTGCTTTGCAGTTTGCTGGTCTTGCGGAAATTCTTATAGTACACAGGGTCCCCTATGTTAAATGAGGTATCTTTGCTGTTTTGATCAGCATATTTTGCCTGTCTTCGTTTTGCCCGTTTTAAATGTTTGTGCACAAGCATAAATGTTTTATGTTGTTGTTCAAGGGCAATCTTATGGGTTTCCTCACCTTGATACTTTCGCCTAGGTTGAAGCAAATTGTCCAAAGGCAGTACCACGTCTCTGTTATATAAGAGGAAATAAGGGGAAAATTTGGAGGATTCACTTATATTAAATCTCACTGCAGCTAGGGCTTGATTCAGATAAAGGTCCCACCTATTAAGATTGTCATCTATCAGCTTGGAAAGTATGTCATGCATTGTTCGATGAAAGCGTTCTACCTTGGCATTACTTTGCGGATGATAGAAGGACGTTGTTACATGATCAATATTTAAGGCTTCCAGAGTTTCATTTACTACCCTGTTTTCAAATTCTGAGCCATTATCTGTTACAATTTGAAGGCACGTACCGTAACGTGGGAATATTTCTTCAAGAAGTAGGTGAGATATTGTTTCACCTGTCTTATCAGGAATTGGGAACGCTTCTGGCCAACCAGAGTACCAATCTACAAAGGTTGCGATATACTTATTGCCTGAAAGTGTCACTGGGTATGGGCCTGAAAGATCTAAGCTGATCTTTGCAAAAGCAAATGGAGGACTATCAGTCTCTTGTAGTGATGGCTTTTGTTTCCTAAGACCCCTCTTTTGACATGTTATACATTTTGAAACGTACTCTGCCACTTCTTTGTATAAGGTAGGCCAGTAGTACTTAGAAGCTATGGCATCAAACGTCTTGTCGATCCCCATGTGACCATTGTTATTATGAAATTGTAATAGGACTTTTTGCTTCAGATTTTGAGGCACATACAATCTTAGGATTGGTTGGTCATCCGGGCTACTAATATAGTAAAGGACATCTTCAAGCAGAATGTGTTTCCTTTCTTGGGATTTACCAGCCTTACCGTTTATTAAAAGTGTCTTAACAGCAGATATCTCAGTGTCCTTATCTTGTTCTGAAACAATGTCAAAGCCTAGGCAGCCCTTTTCGGGTGTATGAGTATCTTCAATTTCAGCAGTGTAGCTTGCAAATGCCTTAGGGTCAAAGCCGTTCGAATTCAGAGCATTTATTTCAAGGGTATTGTCATTAATATCGGGCTCTATAACAGTGTCAGCTGTAGCACTGTTGTACGCTTCAACAGGACGTGAAAGAAGATCAGCGCACGTGTTAGCCTTGCCTGCAATATATTCTATCTTGCAATTGTACCCTGCAATACCAAAGGCCCACAACTGTATTTTTCTATTCTGCATAGGCGCATCCAGAAGATACTTAAGGGGTTTGTGATCAGTACGTATCACAAACTCAGCATTGTGTAAATAGTGGTCAAGGCGTTGTAAGGCAAAGTGGATTGCGAACGCTTCTTTTTCAATAGTCGACCACCTTGTTTGGGTGTCACTAAGTTTGTGTGAAAGGAAATGGATGGGAACCTCATCTTTTATACCAGGTATAACGCTGTTCGAAGATTCACATGGTTGTGTGAGACACGCACCAATAGCTTTGTCACTGGCATCGGTATACAATATATATGGTTGGTTGAGGTCGGGGTAAGCCAATAAGGGAATGCTAGTTAAATGCTTTTTCAGTTCATCAAAAGCGGTTTGACATACATTTGTCCAGTTAAACCTTGCATGTTTCTTTGTAAGAGCTATTAAAGGGGAAGCAATTTCTGAGAAGTTTGGTAAGAACCTTCGGTAATAACTGCACATGCCGATAAAGCTTCGAACATGTTTGATTGTGGTGGGAGTTTGCATTCGTCGTATTGCTTCCACCTTGTCTGCATCTGGCTTAATGCCATTTTCCCCAATCACAAAACCAAGATAGTTTGTCTCTTTCTGAACAAAATTACATTTCTTAAGTTTCAACTTCAAACCATGTTGCCTTAATCTTCCAAAAACTTGCTCAATGTGATTGAAATGCTCCTCTAAAGTGCTGGAATGAATCAAGATGTCATCTATATATGCAAAACAGAAGTCAAACCCTTGTAGGACCTCAGACATGAGTTCTTGAAACATAGAAGGGGCATTTGCAAGGCCAAATGGCATAACATTAAATTCAAATAAACCGGCGTGGCAGGTAAATGCCGTTTTTTCTCGGTCAGATTCGTCCATGGCAACTTGCCAGTATCCCGATTTCAAATCAAGTGTGGTGAAATATTTCGCTTTCCCTAGTAGGGCTAAAATTTCATCAATTACAGGCAGAGGGTAAGAATTTTTCTTGGTGATTTTATTAAGTTGCCTAAAATCTACACAAAACCGTTTAGTGTTATCTTTCTTATTTACGATAACCACAGGAAATGACCAAGGTGAGCGGGACCGTCGTATGACCCCAGCATCCAACATTTCCTTGACGGCATTGTCAATGACTCTTCGGTTGTTTAAAGGTGCTTTATAGGCCTTAAGCTTAATAGGGGGCTCTTTTCCAGTATCTATTTTCATTTTAATGGTATCAGTGTGCCCTAAATCGGAATCTTTTGACGCAAATATATCTGAGTTATCATCGACCAATTTTGAAATAACATCCCTATGTTGTGGAGGCACGTTGATGTCAGTGGAGTTGTATGTCTCCTCATTGTCATTGGATTTACTCACAGAGGCAATTTCCCCTGATTTAACAAGTGTTACTTTCCCTACTACACTGCCTCTACGTAAATTAATAGATTTGTTTGTGTTGTTAACAATAAAGACTGGAATTTTTCTTGCCTTATTTAGCTTTCCAATTGAGTTGGTCACCATGAGACCTGGTTCATTTGCAATGTGGCCTTGTTCTACTGGTGAAATTTGGTAAGTCTCAGATGATGGAAAAGCTGTGTTGTTTTTAATTCTTGCCCAACATATTTTTGATGTTTGAGGCTTAAGTATCGTCTTTGATGTAAGACGTGCAATGGAAGCAATGTGTATGTCTTCTTCTAGAGGTGCATATATTTTGCCAACCCGTAGACATCCCAAATCAAAATATAACCTGACACCATTTTGTGTCATCCAATCACGACCCAAGATTAGATTTCTATTCATATTATCTACAATGCAAAAATTATGTTTTTGTTTTGTGCCTTTAATATAAAAATCAATGTCTGCACAGCCTAAGACAGAAAGTGGGCTTCCATTGACAGATTGCAAATTTAAAGATTTCTTGGTTAGTTTTGGAGCCTGTTTAAGTGATTTAAATACACGTACATGCATAAGACTGATCTCGGCACCACTATCAACTAGTGCTCTTAATTTCTGTTTTTCAATTTTTAATAGACACGAACTCGGACTACCACTTAACTCTACTTTATATATAGGTGTATTTAAATCAATTTTCTCCTTTTTGTCAGCCCCTGCGCAAAAAGGATTTTCTAGTTTTCCGAATTATTTTGTTCGGCCCTGCACTCGCGTTTGTAGTGCCCCCGTCTCCCGCAATTATAGCAGATTACCCCTGTTTTGTTATGCGGTCTGTTATTTTGATTTACAGCATGAATATGTTGGGCTCTTCGATAATGATTTGGTCTATCCCCAGACCCTTGATGTCTTGGAGGGCGTGAATGGCGCATATGATCAACTTCCATTGGCACATCCCTACGACCTAATGTTTCACCTTGATTTGTTCTTAAGTTGAATCTCCGCCTAAGATTTTGTTCCTGTAAGGCGGTATTTACTGCAGCTTGAAAAGTATTTGGATTGTCTCTCATTAATTTCATTTTGAGACTATCTTGCAGCAACCCATCTACAAAGAAGCCTATTAATTGTCTTTCGACTGTTTGTCTATCAGTGTCTGGGGGAAAACTATCTTTGCCTAAAGTAAGTAACCTCTCGGCATAAATTTGGACGTTTTCCCCTACTTTTTGCCGTACATTTCTCAGAAGGGTAAATGCATGCATTTGGTCAGTGACGTCACAAAATCGGGCAGTTAATTCTTGTTTTAACCTAGCCCAGTTTTCCTGAGGGTAGTCATGCAAAAAACGTTGTATAAAATCTGAGACAGCCTCTCTACTTGAACGGAATGTTAATCGTTTAATCCCTTCATCTGACAGATTATCTAAAAGAGCTTGTTTCTCGATTGTTTTTATCCAATTTTGGAATTCTTTTGGGTCACCTGAATATGGTGGTACAATTAAAGACGAGCTAATAGACCCAATACTGTTAGTCGCATTTGACAGTTGATTAGAAAGCCCCGTTATTTGGTTGGAAAAGGTTTGAAAAATAACTGCTAATTCTTCAACACCGGCCATTGTAAGAAGAGAAAGAGAGCAAAGTGAAAAATGTTCTACTCACCAGATTTGCGTTGATATTTCTGCCACTGGCTGAAGTTTCTGTGATCCTTTGTGTCACGTGCACCAAAAATCCTAGTGTAGTACTTCGAATAAAAACACACAATAAGTTTTATAGTTTTTATCTTGACTTTAGCATAAGTAAACAAATAATATTTTTCAGTCCCAGGTTCCAACAGAAACTACCCAGTTCGGATAGGAGTGAGCGGATCCGTAAGAAGTTACCTTACAGGTTACAAGCTTTCCTGAACACTGCTGACTGCTCTGAAGCTCCCAGTATTTATACAGAACAGCCAACAGGTCATAAAATCTTTATGGACATGACTTGTCCATCAGAAAGCCGGTCATAAAAATAGACTCATAAAATGCAGTCATTAATTGTCACTCAAATATTGGTCATAAAAGTAGCCACAGTAAACCTGATCATAAACTGTCCATCAACTGTCAGTCATGATAGTGCAGAATGCGGGCATGCCTTTACGGTATACCTGTGGCCACTTGTTATGAACAACTTTTTATACTGTTGGACAAATGTTAAAAGAACAATATTGAAAGTATCAATATTGTTACAGAATCCCACCATAGGCGTATGCTTCTTTCCTTTGTTATGGTTTTTACGTCGTGATATGGAGGATTCGACGGGATCGGACTTGATCTCGGCGAAAATGGCTTCGTGCCGAAATTGGCTTCTTGTCATCATAAATGACAAGAAGCCTAAAGGAAGCTTAGCTGATGCATGAAAATGGCCACGCTAAATGTTGTTACCCTCGTTAAATAAAGACTTTACTTACTTACTAACTAAGAATGAAGACTCTTTTGAAGTGGGTGTGTGTTCTCCCTTCAGTTATCTACCTTGATAGATTGTATGCATAGCTTATAGGTTTATAACCAGTCTCTGACAAATCATCTCTGGTCGGGCCAAAACGGGAACTGTTGGTTTTCGTTTGGTCCAGCGTTTCAGTGTTTTCTTGCTGTCCAGTCGACACCGTTGTTTCATCTCTGTTGTTGTTTGATTTTTGTGTTCCCGGAGATGTTGCACTCATGCGGACCGTGACGGAAGCAAGGGCGAGGACAGCGGTCGCATAAAATCGATTTAAGCCCTCTTACTTTTCACTTACCGTTCCAAGGCGGTTCTTCTGTCTCGGTTTATTTTGTTCTAGTTCGTCTTTGAATGCGTGTATCGCTTATATCGTTTTGTTTTGGATAGCCAATTCGCCATTTTGTGGGAGAATAACTGACCATTTTGGTTTGCCGCTTTTGGTGAAACACCAACAGCGACAAACCAAAAGGTCAGTTATTTTTTAGGGTCTAGTTATTTCATGTTTATGTTTCTTTTCCTTTCGTGTCTCTGATGGGAGGTGTGGGTTAATTGTATCGATTCCTGAAACACAAACATAAAACAACACACCATAACGGAAACATCAATAGCGGAAAGCCAACAGGACAGTTCTTTCCAACAAAATGGCCAATAGGCTATCCGAAATAAAATAATATAAGCGACACAAACACCCAAAGACAAACCATAACAAAAATAAACTGCGACAGAAGAACCGCCTTGTAACGGTCAGCGGAAACGAATTCCACTGGGGGGGGGGGGGCGGGGGGGCTTATATCGATTTTACGTGGCCACAATCCTCGCCCTTACTTCCATCGCGATTAAGACAAATAATTTGTTCAGTCCACATGAATGCTTCCTAACTCATCAGTGCAACATCTCCGTGAACACAAAAATCAAACAACCACAGAGATGAAACAACGGTGAGCACTCGACAGCAAGAAACCACTGAAATGCTGGAGCAGAAGAAAACCAACAGTTAGACTCCGATTGGCCCGAAGGCACTTTGAAGTGATTTCTAAATATAATACCGGATTAAGGACACTTTTGCAACAAGGCTTGCCGGAATCTGAATTTATGGTGAATTAGTATATATATTTCGAAAACTTGTAGGGAAACAGAATTTTAGATCAATTTAAGAAAATAGAGAGTATCTTTCCTTATATAATTTGTAGAATCCAATTAGTAACCACCTACAATCTATGAATTGTCAACAATTTTGGGAATATAACACTGCTTTTATTTAGTGGAACACGAGGTATCATGACAATGATAGGGCCACTTTTGTAATAATACATGGCTGCATACTGGCTTGTAACACCATGACAACATCTGTTTTCTACAGAAATTCGTTTCACCTGCTACTGCAATGAATTCCATTCTTACACTCATTGGCATTTCTTGAGAAATTTATTAAGCGATCCAGAGACTTCGTTCATAAATTCCATGCGAAATGCCCCCCCCCCATCCCACCCCAATGTAAGATCCTATGTCCAACAATTTAAATTAACCCATTAAGTACCGGAAAACCCAAAAACGGGTACCAGGGCAAACAGTGCAGGCCTAGATCAGAGGGCCTACACTGTTTGCAAAATATTAAGCCATTTTCCAAACAAACTTTGAAGAAAACATAACCTGACACCCCTAAATTTCGAAATTGACTCCTGCCATATATAAGGTGGAAGATTCCATTTGGTACAAAAAGGGTTAAATGAGTAAAGATACTCCAGGAACTGATCAAAGTAAACCCAAAGCCTATCTCAAACATCAAAGGGAAAGACAAACCAACACATCTTAACAAAAAGAAAATCACAGCCGACAAGCCAAGTTAGAAGCGCTTTCCAAAACAGATTGCAACTCAGTTACCTTTGCTGAACTGTATAATTTGGACACACAGAACTTTTCTCCGTACAAAGTGGGTTTAATTTTGATTTTTAATTTTCTTTGATTTTTGTGTTCACGGAGATGTTGCACTGATGAGTTAGGAGGCCTTCATGCGGACTGAACAAATTATTTGTCTAAATCGCGACGGAAGTAAGAGCGAGGATTGTGGCCACGTAAAATCGATTTAAGCCCCCCAGTGGAAATCTTCCACTGACCGTTCCAAGGCGGCTCTTCCGTGGCGATTTATTTATGTTGTTGTTTGTTACTTATTGTGTGTATCACTTGTGTCTTTTAATTTTGGATGGCCATATGGCCATTTTGTGGGAAAGTAACTGTCCTTATGGCCTTCCTTTGTTTAGGTTTCCATTATGGTCTGGTCGCTTAATGTCTGTATTTCTTTCCCTTTGGTGTCTTTTATGGGTGGAGTAAGTTAATTGTATCAATTCCTGATCTTTGTTTTACTTCTACTATTAAGTTGGGTGTTCATTACACAGGCTGATAAAAACATACCCA
>OY757016.1:19594953-19670023 GCA_963580285.1 Lucinisca nassula | reverse complement strand
CATTTTTTGCAGAAAAATGGGGTTTACAGGGGTATACATCATACATATGATAAATTGATGCAGACCTGCTAAAAAGTGAGATTTTTATACCTGCTTTTTCGAAGAAAAATTGGGTATATTGTTTTCGTGCCACAGTTCACTCCGGCGTCAGTCCTTCGTCTGTCTGTCTGTCCGTCACGTTTCTTGTAAATGAATCTCCTCTGCAACCACTGAAGTTACACTTTTGAAACTTTGCATGTGGATAGTACATGGAATGTAGATGGCAGTGGGCAACTTTATTGCGACCTTGACCTCAACATGACCCCAAGGTCAAAGTTCAAAAATTGTGATTTGCCATATCTCCTTAACTATTGGAGTTACACTTCTGAAACTTTGCTTATTGAATGGTCCTTGGAATATAGAATATGTTGGGTTACTTTTGGTGTGACCTTGACTCCAAGGTCAAAGGTTAAAAAGTATGATTTTGCCATATCTTCTAAACTATTAGAGTTACACTTCTGAAACTTTAGTTATTGGATGGCCCTTGGAATATTGAAAAAATTTGGACACTTTTGGTGTGACCTTGACCACAACATGACCCCAAGGTCAAAGGTCAAAAATTATGATTTGCCATATCTCCTAAACTATTGGAGTTACACTTCTGAAACTTTGCTTATCGGATGGTCCTTGGAATATAGAATATGTTCGGCTACTTTTGGTGTGACCTCGACCCAAGGTCAAAAAGTATGACTTGCCATATCTTCTAAACTATTAGAGTTACACTTCTGAAACTTGGTTATTTGATGGCTGTTGGCATACAGAATAAATTGGGATACTTTGGGTGGACCTCAACATAACCCTAAGGTCAAAGGTCAAAAAGTATGACTTTGCCATATCTTCTAAACTATAAGAGTTACACTTCTGAAACTTTGCTTATCAGTTAGAATGTTCTTTACAACTGTTTTTAACTTACATGTAGTTTTTGCTAGCTAATACATAGTCATTAGTGTTACTCATAGAAAAAGCGGGTATTTGCGATGGTACACCATCGACTGCTGATCTAGTTTTTTACTAATTATGAACAAAAAAAAAAAAAAAAAAGATAAAATGTACCCTAAGATACAAGGTTTTGGTTTTTAACTTCGAAGCAAAACAACTAGTTGATAAATCACAAACTCAAAACTATAGAACAGATAATACCATTTTATCTCTATAACTTTTCATCTTTTCATGCTATAAATGTCGAAGATGGTATGACAATAAAGACAATAGATAAGTAAGTGTCTTGGGGTGTTTATTACATTGCTGAATTGCATTCGATGACAGCTACCAGAGTATATACAGTGCTTGATGTGACTGTTTTAGGACGTAAACAGCATCTCAATTTTGTTTATTAAATAATTATTATACCCGCTTCGAAGGGTAAACACCTGCACGATAGTCCTCTTAACAGGGTTGCTGCAGTATAAATAGATAGATAGTATAGAAACGAGTCAATGACAATCAATGGCAACACCACTTTCAAGAATTTTTATCTGATATATATAAACGAATGAAAATAGATGTCACCTATACAAATTATGACTGCACCTCTATGACAGCATACCTTAGCTAAGGGTACAGATATACCTGTAAAGTGCATAATCTTGTGTAATCTTAATTGGCACTTATTACAATAAAAACAACTTTGTGCAATCAACCGAGATTTATGACACTACACGAATGCGAAACAGCCAGCAAAGGATTTTGGGCTTTACCATTACTGACAACTTGTGACAAGTGATTTTTTTCTTGAGACAAAGGTACCGTAAAAATTCGGCTATAAGACCAGGATTTTTCCCTCCAAAATGAGCCCCAAAAAATGACCCCGTCTTATAGCCGAGGTCATGGACTACAGGCTTTTTTCCGGCATCCGGCAAAGACCAGACATACGGAAAATGCCGATCGGTGATTTTTGAATTGATATAAATCGCCGCCTACAACCACCGCTACCATTTTTCTGCACGTGATCAGTAAATGACGTCATCCGACGCCAGCACCCCAACACGTGTTTAATGTCATTGTGTGTATCTCTTTCATAAAAAAAAAACGTTAGGAACCGGTAAAAAATATTTTCTTGATAGCAAAACGGCTGTGAATAGAGGTGGATAGAAAACCAGCACTTTGCACAGCTCCCGAATTATCCCCAGAAGCTCCCTGTCAATAACCAACAACAGCGTTCGACTTTTCCCGCCCCGCCTCTGCTATTTGGTGCCAAAACATAACCATTCATGAGATCGTAGAATAGACCATTTTTATTATGCAAAAATCTACTGTTAGATGTGGCAAATTGTCTGAGAAGCGATTAAATCATTTTCACATTGATTGTGGATTAAATTTTATGATTGGAGGATAAACACAAATAAGAGACATAACTTGACCTTATTTTCACACCTTTTCGACACGCATCGCAGGGTGGCAATTATATGAGACAAAGGTACTGGTTACGCATTCACCATATTTGCATTATTTGCTGACTCCCAGCTTGCACATTGTCAATATTGGAAAAACAGGTAACCAGATCCCCCTGACCTTTCAAGGTCGGGGGGGGGGGGGGGGGTCTTTTTACCTGTTTTTCCAACACTGTTAACATTTAGACTAGGAACCAGCAGATAATGCAAATAAGGTGAATAGGTATTTTACTTCGGTACAAAAACGCTGATATTTTTTTCAAATTTAAGCTCAACACATAGATTGTGAGTACTCGTTAGAACCCCCTCAGTGAGGCGCTTCTAACGAGTAACCACAATCTATGTTACAAGCAGAAGTTAGAAATTTAATAAATACCTCTGAAACCCCATTTTTACCATATGAACGTCGGGTTTAAGGGGATCAAAATTCTATAGGTGTGTTTTTGTGATGAAATAAAAAAGAGAGAAAAAGAAGAAAAAAAAAGAGAGAAAAAAAGAGAGAAAAAAGAGAGAAAAAAAAAGAACAAAAAGAGAAAAAAAAAAGAAAAAAAAGAAGAAAAAGAGAAACCAGAGGACCAGTGGTCCTGAACCGCTCACCTGTCTGGTGACAATTTTCCTACTTAGATCAGCAGAAAATGTCATTTACCCTGCTCATAAATTTTACAAGAGCACCGCAAGCGGCGCCATGCTCGTCTGTTTTTCCATGTCACATAGACAAATCAGTGAAATTGCATCATAGAGTTATTGAACTTATACAAAATATAGCCTTTTTGATAATACAGATGTGTCAAGTTCCATGAGGCTGAGCCATATGGTCAAAGTTAAAGTTTTTTGGTTAATTTTTCGAAAAATAGGTCAAAGTTCAAAGGTCAAGGTCACAGGTCAAATAGCGTGGTATGACTGAAAAGGTCTTGTCCCAAGGAACATTCATGTGAAGTTGGAAGGCTCTGTTGTGAATAGTATTGAAATAAGAGACAAAAACAATTTAAAAAAAACGGAGAGAAAAGGGGAGATAATTCAATCAAATTGCAAGATGGAGTTATAAAACTTGTAGGGAATGTAGCTCTTGTGATGGTGAGTATGTGTATGAAGTTTCATGAAGGTAGGCCAAATACTTTTGGAAATATGGTCAAGGTTAAGGTTTTCGGTTAAATTTTCGAAAAATAGGTCAAAGTTCATAGGTCAAGGTCACAGATCAAAAAGTGTGGTATCACTGAAAAGGTCTTGTCCCAAGGAACATTCATGTGAAGTTTGAAGGCTCTGTTGTGAATAGTATTAAAATGAGAGCAAAAAATGTGTTTCAGAAAAAAAATGGAAAAGGGGAGATAATTCAGCCAAAATCAACAATGTTGTTATGGTCCTTGGTCAAAATGTAGCTCTTGTGATGATGAGTGTGTGTATGAAGTTTCATGAGGCTAGGTCTAATACTTTTAAGTTATAGCCAAGGTTAAGTTTTTTTGGAACGACGCCAGACGACAACGCAGACGCCGGAGTGATGACAATAGCTCGAAAGTTTTTTTTCAAAAAACAGACGAGCTAAAAATTCCATCTGATCTACAAATTTTGGTGACACTGTCTTCAATGGTTTCCTATAAATCCATTATTTTCACTTTGCCCCATGCAAAAGCCTAAGTCGGCAAATTTGACATTGCTGTAAAATAGGTCAAGGTCAACCCAGGGTCACCAGTTGTACAAACCATGATGGGCCCGAGTACCATATGCTACATGCCAAGTTTCAAGGCCACTGGCTTTATGGTTCTGGAGAAGAAGATTTTTGAAGGCTTTTTACCATATATGGGCATGGCGGCCATCTTGGGTCTAAGGCCAATGAATGACTTTGACCTTTCTCACCCACAGATCTTCATGTATTCAGTTACTTTACCTGATCTACCAATTTTGGTGACACTGTCTTCAATGGTTTCCTATAAATCCATTATTTTCACTTTGCCCCATGCAAAAGCCTTAGTCGGCAAATTTGACATTGCTGTAAAATAGGTCAGGGTCAACCCAGGGTCACCATTTGTACAAACCATGATGGGCCCGAGTACCATATGCTACATGCCAAGTTTCAAGGCCAATGGCCTTATGGTTCTGGAGAAGAAGATTTTTGAAGGCTTTTTACCATATATGGGCATGGCGGCCATCTTGGTCATGTGATCCAGACCCCGCGAACAAACTTTCGTTCCTCCATCCCACTGAGACTCCATATGAAATTTGGCTTTGATTGGCCCTGCAGTATAGGAGAAGAAGATCTTTGAAAATGGTGGACGGACGGACGACGGACCATGGCTATACTATAAGCTCACCTATGAGCCTAAAGGCTCAGGTGAGCTAAAAAAAGGCTGGTAAATGGCTGCCAATAAAATGTTTGACCATTTCTTTGGTAGCAAGTCCTTGTCACACCTCCATGAGTCGCAAATTGTTTGACAACCATGAACAGATCATCCGTAACATTTGCGTGGTGCCAGCTGGAAACTAAGGATAAAATTTTATCCTTAGGCTAACGTGACGGGGCGATAATGAGCAATTAAAAACAATGTTGAAAATCAGGGATACTATTTCCAATGTTGAAAAATTGGGGATAGTATTTAAGTGTTATTCATTCTTAGACAAAACCTTATAGACACATCCAAACACTACGTCATCACTCAATAATACTTTTTGCCGGGACTTACCAGTGGTGGGCAAAAAAACGTCTTGGTTGTTTGTCGCCATTGTAAATGCGATGTTATTTTCTGTAAACCTGTATTTTGTTTGGAATGGAAACGACAAAATTGACCTTTAAATTTTTCAAACAGACATGCGTTAGCTATTAAATATTGGTTTCTAGAATATTTGAGGATGTTTTGATGATAATTACCTGTTAAACTTAGGCAGGTAACAAGGCGGGATGGTCTTAATTATTTGCAATAAAAATGCGCAAAACGATGGTCTAAAAATGCTGAAGATGCAGGAATTAAGTCTAGAATATATTTATCTACTCATTTAAAGTGTAATTCGATCGATTTTCTGTAACAGTCAACTAAAATATGCCCGTAATATCAAACTTATTTACAATGTGTTTATATGGAACCAGCGGCTTTTTGCCAACCACGAAAGATCGTTATCAAAGGTAAAGTTGTTTTGCGCATGCGCAGTGACAAGTAAAGAAGGTCACATGTAAAAACATTGGATCCGTCTATATCTGTATATACAGATATCTGGTATTCTATACGTGGCCGAATGCAAATGCTTTCGCGAAAATTGCTTCTATTATATCATATCTATTATATTATATAATGCCAACTGAGGTAATGGCCAAATATGACCGACTCAGTCATATTTGGCCATTACCTTGTCCTGGTGTATGAATGTCATTTGACGTGTCACCAGTAACAATTCTGATTCTGAGTATAAGTAGATAGATAGATAAAAATAATAAATGAGAAATAATAAAGGTGTTTTAGGGTATAATAATCAGAGCTCTCACTAGGATTTTGAAAACAGGATTCCAGGAATCCTTCCTTGTAAAAAGTTGGATTCACAGATAAAAAGTTGGATTCCCACATAAAAAAGTTGGGAGTTCTTATCTTGATCGCACATAGAACTTCTTATTATCAGGCTACACGTCCATATGAAAAACTGTATACTTTCCAGGCTCCCAAACTCTTTTTTCTGATAAATGCATTTAATATCTTCGTTCCAAACATGTTGTTTGTGGTTAGAAATATTTCACTGATGTGTCTATCCCCCCCCCCCCCAATGCAGTTGCTCAGATTTATTCTCACACTTCTAGTCAAATAATGCCACATAAAAATAAGGTAGTATTAGGATAACAGCAGATATAATGTAAATTTAATGATCAGAAAAGCAGCATTCTATTTAGCTATATTTGTGCTTTCAAATTCGGACGTTTATGTACTTGACAGTAGCTCAATTATTTTTATTGGTGTAAACAAATACGTAGCGGAAGCATCCTAACCAAGTCTGGCTTCCTGTAATTGTTAAAAATGATTGTATTTTGAAGAACTACATACATTTTTGTCACCAGTAAACGTCGAAACACACTTTGACCGAGCGATAAAAAGTACGATCGTGTAGTCGCGAAAATACATGACATTGGTAATTCGTCAATTATATCGTCTTCACTGTAACTCATGGATCCTGGTTTAACTAAATGTGATATTTACCGACTCATGCTAATCCGTTGATGATATGAGCTTACATCAATAAGTAAACTAATTAATTGTAATCCGTAATAACACGGGGATTAGCGCGGCGAGATTAAACAGGTACAATCATTTTTAACACGTGCCGCAAACCGACCACTTTCCAATATCAGGTGCAAAAATACCTGTCAATATGGTCACGCCTACTGATTTGAGGCACGTGCGCTTTCAACATAAAAAGCGCCGCCGCATTTGATCTTTTATTGGTATTGCATAAGCAGCCTAAATTAGCTTCTGAATTTACCGCTTCTGTAATTTTGGACGCGTGTCGCAATAAAAACATGCGTATACAAGAATCGCCGGTTGTGAATTTTACGCGTACAAGGGCAAAAGTTGGCGTAAAATACGCAGAATCCTGCGTTTCCGAGAGCTCTGATAATAATAAATGTGTAATAAAGAAAAGGTGTCTTGGGGCTTTCAGACCGACATTGAATGTCATTTGACGTGTCACCAGGGTAACAAGACGTTTCGCCCCCAAGACGTTTCCTCCCTGGTCGTTTCCCCCCTAGTCATTTTGCCTCCTTTTTTGGCCCCTAGTCGTTTCGCGCCCCAACCCTAGTCGTTTCGTCCCAAAAAATATTTTCCCATATATTTTTATACATATAAAAGATTTATCATCTCCATGTGTGAGAACGAGAGAGAGAAGAACATGTAATTTAAATGAAAATGTTAATTAGGAATTATGCTGAGTATTACGATATCTGTTTTGATCAATACGGTTAATCACATTGTTTTTTTTTCTTTGACACATTAATCACGCATTTAATGCAATTAATGATGAGGTGTGAAAACACGTGCTCTTTGCAAAGTTAAACGTCTTTAATGATCGCTTAAGCACCTTTACCAGTTGTGTTTTAAATTGGTCGGTTGGTTCGTTTACAGACTCGGCCAACAAAGATTAATGGTGAGGTGTGAAAACACGTGCTCTATGAAAAATTAATTGTCTTTATTTACCTCTTTTCACCTTTAAATTGGTCGGTTGGTTCTTTAACAGTGTCGGCAAGCAACAGTTGAAAATGGTAAAATTGTCATAACTGGTGTATCTTTAGTTTCTAAAAAATCTTTCAAACGCCAACGATAGGAATACATATGCTTCGCCCAAAGATCCCAGCATCATTCAACTTTGAATTCGTCACATACGTTTATCACGATGGCAGCATCGCCTATTTGGGACAGCTAAGATTGATTTATTGATTGATTTATTTATCAGTCAAGTTACAAGTTCATGTGTTTAATTAAATGTTGGTGTTTACTTTTTTTCTTATTATTTTTTGTTAATTGTACTCTGTTTTTGTTATAACATTTTTTTTTTCAGACCAGACAAACATAGGTTGTTGATTCTTGTTACAGCCGCCATATTGGGACGATTCTAACGAGTACCCACAGCCTTTGACTTTGAACGGAAATAAGAAAAATAATGAACAACCCCTTAAACCTCAGTTTTCTCTATATAAAGCGGGGTTATGGTGGATGTTTTTGAAGAAAACAGCCTCAATAATTTTAGTGTAACAAGTCCTAGTCACACCTCTCCGAGTGGCCATTTTAAAGGCCCGGTTCCGGCCGGTAACTAAGGATAAGTTATTCTTAGGCTGACGTGACAGGGTGATGATGCTTCTTAAATATTTGCCTCTTCTCACCTCTAATAAAAGTGAAACTTAAGTCTTACAGGGAAAAGTGGGCGAAACGACTAGGGGGACGAAACGACTTGGGGGGCGAAACGACTAGGGAGGAAACGTCTTGGGGGCGAAACGACTAGGGGAGGAAATGGTTCGGGGGTGAAACGTCCCGGAATCGTCGCCAGTAACAATTCTGATTCAGTTGTCGAAATTAAGCATCCGTCGAATATTCCACCATACCATTACAAATTTAAACCACAATTTCTTTGAAAATATGTGATGACATCTATCTATAGGGAAAAATAACTTTCCGTCATGCACTGCATTACATTGAGTTGTATACTAAATAACTTACTTTTCTTTCGATTCGTTAAAATACTTAAATTTTATAACGATCGTCGAATCTCAGAATTTTTTTTTGGTTCGCACTTGTTTGGTTAACTCGGTATTGGTATAACGATAAACCGAAAACTATCAAGATCTTTTGCGCGTTTCGGGATCCGACTGAAACACCACAAAAACAAGAGGGCAAAGATGGCTCTGTATCGCTCACCTGAGCTCAAAATATGTCATAGATTGTGGGAATGAAGTCTTTCTTTCTATATATACTGCAACCCGCCCTCACGGGGATTACGTGCAGGTGTATTTTATATACACTCCAGGTTTGTAGGATAAAAGCCTACACAGTAATCATGCAATTACGGTAGGGGTCTTTTACCTACACGGGGAATGGTTCTCCCCGCACAGGCGGGAGGGTGTGTGCTCAAGTTAAGCGTCCAGATCCGAAGAACAGTGCACTTTGTGGCATTCATCCCTGCAAATGATGCCAGTGGAGAGTGTTCAGACACCTGCCGGTAATCGAACCGGGGACCTCTACCATGATAGGCAAGTGCACTATAAACCAGTGGGCTACCACGCTCCCTAGCTACCACGCTCCGATGTCGATTATTGTTTAAACAGATTTCTGTTTAAGCACTGACAGAAGCAGATAAATAGCTATTTTGCTGCAGGGTCACGCTCCATTGGCATCATTTGCAGGGATGAATGTCATAAAGTGCACCGTCCTTCGGATCGGAACTTTAACTGGAGGCCCCCTGTGCAGGGAGAACCATCCCCTGTGCAGGTTAAAGATCCCTACCGTAATTACATGATAACTGTGTAGGCTTTCATCCTGCAAAACCTGGAGTGTATGTAATGTACACCTGCGGTAATGGTCAAATGTGACCGACGCAGTATCAGTAGATTGATAGATAGATAGATAGATAGATAGATAGATAGATAGATAGATAGATAGATAGATAGATAGATAGATAGATAGATAGATAGATAGATAGATAGGGTCACCTAGGCAACATTCTTTGTGAAAAGTAGAAGTAAAACAAAGATCAGGAATCGATACAATTAACTTACTCCACCCATCAAAGACACCAAAGGGAAAGAAACACAAACATGAAGCGACCAGACCATAATGGAAACCTAAACAAAGGATGACCATAAGGACAGTTACTTTCTCACAAAATGGCCAAATGGCCATCCAAAATAAAAAGACACAAGTGATACACACAAGTGGTAACTGACAACAACATAAATAAACCGCCACAGAAGAACCGCCTTGGAACGGTCAGTGGAAAGAATTCCACTGGGGGGCTTAAATCGATTTTACGTGGCCACAATCCTCGCCCTTACTTCCGTCGCAATTTAGACAAATGATTTGTTCAGTCCGCCTGAAGGCCTCCTAACTCATCAGTGCAACATCTCCGTGAACACAAATAATCAAAGAACCACAGAGGTGAGACAACGGTGAGGACTCGGCAGAAAAAACCACTGAAATGCTGGAGCAAAAGAAAACCAGCAGTTAGACTCCGATGGGCCCGACCAGAGATAGAGCATCACGCACCAACCAACATTACCTTGAATTATATCTCTCTAATTCTCAATAAGCGTTGGAACCGTCATAGAATATGAGGCCTGACCCACCGGCGTGAAGTCTGAATTGCCCCTGAAGCTGTCTTTGTAAAACTATGCTAAATATGTTTTTTTTTATATTGCAAGCAATCCAAACTATGTAGAGTATCAAATGGCTTAAAGGCAAATAGTAATGAGAGATTTGCCCCCAAAGGAGTATGTTCACTCAAGTATGGACTGCCATTTATATTAGCAATCCCTTCCAAATCAGAATGGGAACAAACACTTAACAACAAAATGCACGAGGCCGTAGATTTGTTGTGGGGAACTGACATTTCAAGTAAATCTTCTACTAAGTATGTTGAAGAGTGGAAGTTGCCAATAACGGTTAGGGACATTAAACATGATAGTAGACGGGCACAATTAAAGACAGGACTGGACTATTTAAGGGAGCACAGGAAAACCTGAGTCATTCTTTGTCTGACCTCTGAAGGGTTAACATCAAATTCTATTTATCTGATTGGCTGTAAATGGTGACCTACTGTGACATCACAATGATTGACATTTTAATAATAAGTGATTGACAGCTCTGCTCTGATGGAAGCTAACCTTGTTATCTCAGTTATGTAACAGCAGGCACACTCCATAATTGGTTTCAACAGACAAACAAAACAATTTAGCCATGATTGATGTATTTATTTTTGTAATTTTAAATTACAAAGAAACAAAATACAAACAAATTTCATAAAGGTTAATTATATAGCTTCAAATATGAACTCCTACCAAACCCTTGGGCCAGTTTGATTCAAACTTCACAGGAATATTTCCTAGGTCATTCCATACCAAAAAAGCTAAACTCGTTTTGCTCTGATAAACAAGATGGCCACCAGAGCTAAAAATAGAAAAAGAATATTCCTCCTGCTCTCTCGGTCAATTTCATTCAAACTTCATAGAAATGTTGCTGCAAAGACCCTCTACCAAAATAGCTAAAAGGGTTTTGCTCAGATGATAAAAATGGCCACCAGAGCTAACAAGAGGGTCAAGATGGCCGTGAATCGCTCACCTGATATCAAGTTGTCACATAGCTTCTGAAAGTCATATGGGTGACAGTCATTCCATGAAGTATAACTTACTTTTACTCTTTTCTATTTTTAACTTTGGCAGCCATTTTGATCATCTGAGCATAACTGTTTCAGCTGTTTGGTAAAGGGTCAGCTAAGCAACATTCCTATGAAGTTTGAATGAAACTGGCCTAAGGTTTCATGAGAAGTTCATGTTTGAAACAAATTTACGATGTTCTTCTATTTTTAGCTCTGGCAGTTATCTTGTTCGTCAGAGCAGAATGATTTTAGCTATTTTGGTAGGGAGCCATCTGAGCAACACTCCTGTGAAGTTTGAATCATATTTGCTCAAGTGTTTAAGGAGGAGTTCGCATTTGTAGCAAAGTTACGCTTTTTCTTCTATTTTAGCTCTGGTGAGCACCGTTTTAGCCATTTTGGTAGAGGGTTCCTGAAGCAACATTCCTATGAAGTTTGAATGAAATTGACCCGAGTGTACAGGAGGAATTTTCGTTTAAAGGTTATCTTCAGCTCTGGTGGCCATTTGGTGGCCGCTTATATTATTTTGTTTTGGATAGCCAATTGGCCATTTTGTGGGAAAGTAACTGTCCTTTTGGCTTTTCCATTAGGGTCTAGTTGTTTCGTGTTTGTGTTTCTTACGACACGGGTCGAACCTAGGAAATATTCGGCTCCACCCTTCCGTATTATAAATTTCAAAATCCATCAAGGAATAAGAAAGCTACTGACTGGAAACGAAAAAAGACCCTTTTTGACATTTGACCTTGAAGTATGCCCTTGTCCTTTGAGGTACCGACTTCCTGATCATTGCCTTCACTTCTATTTTGGATCTTGAAAGTGACACATCGTCCAATGATGGTTAAAGTTTCTGCCAATTAATTTTACAATCCACCAAAAAATAAAAACAGTTATTGACCGTAAACGAAATAAAATGCCCCTTTTTACCTTTGACCTCCAAGTATAACATTGACTTTGGAGGTACGGACCTTGGTCTTGCGCACGACACATCGTCTAATGAAGGTGAACATTTCTGCAAAGTTTCCAGAAATAAACAAGAGGACCAAGATGGTCTCGCTCACCTGTGCTAACAGATTCAAAGTGCCAGGAAGTTTCAATCTTTACTGAAGGATTTATGCGAGGACAAGGACAAAAACAGGCATTTTCAGAATTCCTTTGTTTAGGTTTCCATTATTGTCTGGTCGCTTAATGTTTGTATTTCTTTCCCTTTGGTGTCTTTTATGGGTGGAGTTAGTTAATTGTATCAATTCCTGATCTTTGTTTTACTTCTACTTTTCAAGGAGATGTAATTCTATGTGAGATAGGCAGATATCACCCGTTTTTTTAACTCGTCTGAACTTTCTTTCCCAACATACTTATTTGCTAGTTTCAGGAAGATTCGATCAAATCTACTAAAGGACTTACGGTGATGAATAGGTACAAAAATGGGTATTTTCAACAAGGAAGGGGACTTAACTCTGTGAGTAATGTGCCAACAATGTTAGTTTGCAAACTTATTCAAGCTTGTATCCCTTACTTATATGTAAGTTTCAGGAAGATCCATTCAAAACTTAGTGACTTATGATGATTACAATGTCAAAAATGGCATTTCAGCATTCAAAGGGACATAACTCTATGATAAATAGGCCGACCTCATTAATTTTCAAACTCACCCAAGCTTTTATCCGCGACTTTCGTGTTTATAAGTTTCGTGAAGATCCGATCAAAACTGAAGTGGTTATGGTGATGACAAGGACAAAACAGACATTTTCTGCAATCAAAGGGACGTGAGTGAGTGAGTGAGTTTTAGTTTTACGTCCCACCAACAGCTAAGGTCATACGGAGACGGGACCTCGGTTTAAAGACTCATCCGAAAGTCTGGAGAAGCCCGGGATCGATCCTGCGATCCCTGGTTTACAAGGCGAGTAGCGTAACCACTGCACCACGGAGGCTTCTATCAAAGGGACGTAACTGTACGATAAATATGCTGACCTCATCAGTTTTCAAACTCATCCGAGCTATTATCCGCCACTTACTTACATGTAAGTTTCAAGAATATCCGATAAAAAAGTAGAAGTAAAACAAAGATCAGGAATCGATACAATTAACTTACTCCACCCATCAAAGTAGAAGTAAAACAAAGATCAGGAATTGATACAATTAACTAACTCCACCCATAAAGAAATCCAAACATTAAGCGACCAGACCATAATGGAAACCTAAACAAAGGAAGGCCATAAGGACAGTTACTTTCCCACAAAATGGCCATATGGCCATCCAAAATAAAAAGACACAAGTGATACACACAGTAAGTAACAAACAACACCATAAATAAACCACCACAGAAGAACCGCCTTGGAACGGTCAGTGGAAAGATTTCCACGGGGGGGGGGGGGGGGGCTTAAATCGACTCCACGTGGCCACAATCCTCGCCCCCACCTCCGTCGTGATATAGACAAATAATTTGTTCAGTCCGCATGAAGGCCTCCTAACTCATCAAAAACTGAAGGGGCTACCGTGATGACAAGGTCAAAAGTAAGCATTTTCTGCAATCAATGGGGGACATAACTATAAATAGGCCGAACTCACCGGTTTTCGAACTCATTCAAGCTTTTATCCCTGTCTTGCTTAGATGTAACTTTCAAGAAGATGCGATAAAAACTGAAGGGATTATGATGATGACAAGGTCAAAAATAGGCATTTTCTGCAATCAAAGGGGTGTAACTCTATGGTAAATACGCCAACATCACCAGTTTTCAAACTCATTCGAGCTTTTAATTATCCCTTACTTACTTGTTTGTAAGTTACCAGAATATTTAATCAAAGTAGAAATAAAACAAAGATCAGGAATCGATACAATTAACTTACTCCACCCATCCAAGACACCAAAGGGAAAGAAATAAAAACATTAAGCGACCAGACCATAATGGAAACCTAAACAAAGGAAGGCCATAAGGACAGTTACTTTCCCAAAAAAATGGCCAAATGGCCATCCAAAATTAAAAGACACAAGTGATACACACAGTAAGTAACAAACAACAACATAAATAAATCGCCACAGAAGACAGCCTTGGAACGGCCAGTGGAAAGTTATCCACTGGGGGGGGGGGGGGGGGTTAAATCGATTTTACGTGGCCACAATCCTCGCCCTTACTTCCGCCGCGATTTAGACAAATAATTTGTTCAGTCCGCATGAAGGCCTCCTAACTCATCAGTGCAACATCTCCGTGAACACAAAAAATCAAAGAAACACAGAGGTGAGACAACGGTGAGGACTCGACAGCAAGAAACCACTGAAATGCTGGAGCAAAAGAAAACCAACAGTTAGACTCCGATGGGCCCGACCAGAGACAGATCATCAGGCACCAACCAACATTACCAAGAATTAGATCTCTCTAATTCTCAATAAGCCTTTACTTTGGAGCCGTCATAGAATCTGAGGCCTGACCAACCGGCGTGCAATTAAAGAGGGAAGCAATGTTGCCAACCGTGATTGGGTTAACTACCATGCATGCAGTCTGTCGTATAACATCCATGTTGTACCCAATCTTTTTATATCGAAGAATGATTTTACGAAATTGGGTGCTGAAGTCATTGCGATTATATATTTTTCTGAATTTATATACTAAGTCACCATAAAATTCGGGTTCCGATAGACCTTGTTGCAGAAGAGATTTAAGTCCAATACTGAATTTTGAAATTAAATCAGAATGGCGTCTATAAAATTTTGAAAATGCTTTGCGTAGTTTATGGTACCGATAACCCTGATTAAGGAGTTTAGCCGTTAATAATTTATTACGAGTGTTGAAGTCAGTTACATGACTACACACTCTAGCAAATCGAATTAATTGCGAAATATAAACGCCATAGGATGGCGCACGAGGAACATCACCATCCAAAAAAGGAAAATTTACAATCTCAAAATCAAAGTCATCGCGTTTATCATAAATTTTGCACGAAACAAACCCATATACAATAGACAGATGTAAATCCAAAAATGGGGCCTCGGTATCAGAAGAATTTGCTTTATTTAATTGAAGTTCTGGGGGGTAAATCTGACTGATCAAACCATCGAAATAGGCTGACGGGGCAGCGGTGATGACAAGGTCGAAAATAAGCATTTTCAGCAAAGTTGGGGACATAACTCCGTGATAAATTGAATGAAATCAATAGTTATCGAATTCATCCGAGCTTTATCTCTGACTTACTTAAATGTAAGTTTCAAGAAGACCCGATGAATACTGAAGGAGTTACGGTGATGACAATGTCAAAAATAGGCATTTTTCTGCAATCAAAGTGGCATAATTCTATAAGAAATAAGCTGGTAAGAAGAGAACGTAACTCAATGAAAGACAGACCGAAATCGCCAGTTTTCGAACTCATCCGAGCTTTTATCCATGACTTACTTGTATGTAAGTTTCAGGAAGATACCATCAAAATTGTACGGGCCTCCGTGGGCTAGTGGGTAAGAGCGCTGAATCTTAATCATTAGGTCTCCCACCGCTGTGGGTTCGAGCCTGGCTCGGGTCACATGTGAGACGCCAAGTTCTGCAACTGAAGGTCAGGTGGTTTTTACGGGTACTCCGGTTTTCGCCCACCTCTGATTTACGATCGGCTCGTTATGTGTGAAGTAATCTTGAAAGGGCCGCAAAACCAAAAAAAAAAAAAAAAAACATCAAAAAGGAAGGGGCGGCGGTGATGACAAGGTCGAAAATAAGCATTTTCAGCAAAGTAGGGGACATAACTCCGTGATAAATCGGCTGATATCAATAGTTTTCGAACTCATCCGAGCTTTTATCCCTGACTTATTTATATTTAAGTTGATCCGGTTAAATGAAGGACTTACGGTGATGACAAGGTCATGAATAGGCATTTTCTGCAATCAAAGGAACTCCATTCTATGATAATTAAGCTGACTTCATCAGTTTTCGAACTCATCCAAGTTTTTATCCCTGACTTACTAACATGTAAGTTTCAAGAAGATCCGATAAAAACTGAAGGGGCTACGGTGACCTCACCATGTTTTTGTTTAACTCAGAAGAGGTTTTATCCCTCACTTACTAATGTAAGATTCAAAAAGATCCAAGGATAGCTGAAGGAGCTACAGGGATGACGTACATGGTCAAAATTAGGCATTTTCAGCAGTCAAGGGGAAGTAACCCTATGATAGATAGGCTAACATCTCCAGTTTTCGAACTCATCTGAGCTTTTATTCCTAACTTACTTATATGTGAGTTTCAAGTTGATCAGATAAAACCTGAAGGGGCTATGATGATGACCAGGGCATTTTCAGTAAAGAACTGGACGTAACTCTATGACAGACAGGTCGACATCGCCAGTTTTCGAACTCGTCCGAGCTTTTATCCCCATTTACTTCTATATAAGTTTCAGAAAGATCCGATCATAACTAAGGGTGCTATGGTGATGACAATAATTTTTTCATTGTAAGTGTATGGTACCTGGTGATTGCCATAGCAACCAAAATAGAAGTGAATGCAATGATCAGGAATCGATACAATTGACCCACAGCTCCCACCAGAGACGCCAAAGGGAAAGAAACACAAACATGAAATAACTAGACCCTAATTGAAAAATCAATCCAAGAGGTAACTTCTCATAAACACCTCGGTATTTATCTCTCCAGAGACGGAACTTGGCACGAGTATATCAAATACATAGAGGATCTTACATGAGTGGTCATGTATTATTGAATTTATTAAACGAGTTTAGGAAAAGGGATAAATGCGAGGCTCGCCTTCAATAATACATGAGCACGAATGCAAGATTCTATTTATCATATGATATTTAAACCGCATTTTATTCACGATTTTGTTACGAAAGCGTCAATATCCCACCATTAGTAAACGCAACGTCGTTAAGGACGTCGTACGTGCAACGTTACAGGACGTATCTAACTAATTTGCATATTTAATCCACAAGTGGATTATCGAATTTATTACATGGCGTTATTACATTCTCAGACGCGACGTCATATGATAAATAACATCAAAAGCCTGGACTAGAATAAATGTTATGCGCAAGTTCAAATTTACTCTTGATAGACAGGCCCTAGAAAAGATATACGTTTCGTAGCCGACCACTCTTAGAATATGCGGACGTCGTATGGGATAACTGCACCAGGTACGAAGTAAATGCCCACGAGACAATACAAGTCGAAGCAGCATGAATCGTTACAGGTGCAACCAAAATGCTCTATAAAGAAACCGGCTGGGAAACTTTGGAATGCAGACGTAGAAATCACAAACTTTATTTATTTTATATAATATGACTAATAAAATTACTCCTGCTTATCTTTCCGCTTTAATACCTCCTCTTTCAGAAAATACCACGGTCTATGAACTTCGAAATGCAACAGACATCAGACAAACAATGTCTAGAACCCAGTTATATACCTTCTTGCATCAGAACCTGGAACGAACTTAGTCCTGATGTAAGAAATGTAAATTCCTGGGCAATCTTTAAAAATCGCATAAAAATACAATAAAACCCCCATAGGTGAAAGATTTGCTCAGATCCAACATAATCGGCTGGGAACTTCCTGCAGCTCCCTCAATTACCATCTCTTCCTCAAAAACATCGTGAATGACCCTAACTGTACTTGTGGGACTACTGAAACAACCAGACACTATTTATTTGAGTGCCAGAGATACAACAGAATGCGAATTCTAATGCACTTGCGTATGTAACGCGACGTCTGATTGGATAACGTCAAAAATTTGCGACAGTATATTCCACGATATACTGTCGGAAATCCGACGTCACCACGTAACGTCGTTTTTCATTGGCTGACATTTGGTTTAACGCAGCTCACAACGCCTGCCGCTTTGTGCAAAATAGTACAATTTTTTAACAAAACAACCGAATAAGTGCATTAGAATGGGGATAACTGTATTGAAAATTGTCATTTGGGGAGGTAAATCGGTGGTTTTACGGTCGCAAATTCCGTTTTACGGCTTCGCTGACGAATCGCCGTAAAACGAAATTTCCGACCGTAAAACCACCGATTTACCTCCCCAAATGACAATTTTGAATACAGTTATCCCCTAATTGATATGATGGCGAAGGTTAAAGTGCACTGTCAACCGAGCACCAACACTCTTTTGTTTGGCGATACTGAGTTAAATTATAACCAAATCTGTAAGACTTTCCTTGCTGTAGAAAAATTCATTATTGACAGTAAGAGCTTCAAAACGTGAGAACTCTCTCTCTCTCTCTCTCTCTCTCTCTCTCTCTCTCTCTCTAATATTGCATTGTTTTATTTCGGTCTAATATTCTGTATTAATAGTCTGGTAATTGGTTTATAGAGGATCTTACACGAGTGGTCATTTC
Organism: Lucinisca nassula; assembly: GCA_963580285.1. Classification (NCBI taxonomy): domain Eukaryota; kingdom Metazoa; phylum Mollusca; class Bivalvia; order Lucinida; family Lucinidae; genus Lucinisca; species Lucinisca nassula. The sequence goes on along the minus strand of OY757016.1, from coordinate 19,651,442 downwards.
ATATTAAATTTATGAAATAAGCCTTCGGCGAGTTTAATAAATTTCATATAACAATTTGTATAACACTACTGTTATGCATAAGGATTTATTTTTCTGATTCCCACTTTCACCCCACTGTTGACCTAATAGTGCTATAAATATCTTGTTAATCTTCTTATAAAAGATTCTCGAAAACTGAGTCACAGATTAATTTCAGTTTTGTAAACAACATGTTTACAAGGAAAAGTACTTCAGAACCTTCCAGAAAGTTCAACCATAGTGCAGTTTATATTTTACTTTTGGTCCTTTTCGATCAGCGTGAATATTCTGAGAAATCAGAAATAAATTATTGGTTTAGACTCATATTCTAGATAGGCTTTTAATTATTTGGACCCCATTTTGATTTATATCAGTCTTTGAATCGACTGCCTATTCGAAATTCGCAAAATTGCAGTACGTTTCCTCTGGCTTTCTTGCCGGATCATTACAGGGTCACTGATGAGGCTTTATTAGCCGAAACTACGTAGTATGACCCATTTTCTTTCTTATGAATGTTTTCATTGCTCTTAAAGGAACTCATTTTTTATTTTTATTTGCATTATTTTTAGAAAATTACATCATCTTATTCCACAGCCCTGTGGAACATTCTAGAGAAATCTTAGGGTCTATAAAAGAGCTAGATTTTTCTCATTGAGTCAGACTTTGGAGTTTGATGTTTGGGCTTATAAGGAAAGTTATTTCTAAATTCTGTGTTGGATTGTTAAAGGATATTACTTTTCATTTCGGACTGTGAATTCTGTGGGATAAAGGAAAATAAATTCATTCAGGATATTTCATAACAGAGCTAAGTACATTTAATTTTCTTACTTCTACAGGTTAAAGTTAACTTGTAAATAAACTTTGTTAATTTTTTCCAAAAGGCTTGTTTGCTTTTTCTTTCTGCTACGCCTGGCTCGTAACAGAAATTGGGGGCTCGTCCGGGATAAAAACATCTTGAGCATTTTAGGACTGACATTTTATTTGTAGGCAAGTGATTGTTATTTCTTTTCAAAAATAGACTCGGCAGATGCTTCAAAAGATTGGCTTTTCCCTATAGGCATAAGAGGGGATTGTCATTTCAGGTGAATTGTCATTTCAGGTGAAATAGCACTTGTCATTTCATGTGAAATTCTCGTTGGGCTTGTCAATTCGAAAAAAAAAACTTTGTCAAATTAACCTCAATCTGTATTTCCATAAATACTTTATAAAACAAACAAAAAGCAAACATGTCGTTTGATTTGAGAAGCTTTTTGGCTCAGCCTACTCAGGAGTTGTTTAATCTGGCCAAAAGGACAGATTTGCTAGATATTGCTTCCCATTATGGGGTCACTGCTGTCAAAACAAGCATGAAGAAGCATGAAATTAAGAATATTTTGGTACAGTTTTTTGTTGATGAAGAACTTTTCGATCCATCTGCTTTGTCTCTCATTACGGTTTCACATACTGAATTACAAATGAGACAAATTCAAATAGGAAGGCAAATTGAATTAGAAAAATTAAGGTTAGAAATGGAAGAACGCATACAGAAAGAAAAAATGAAAAGGAAGAAAAAGAAAGAGAAATGCAGAGACAAATGCATATGGGAAGATTAGAAATGGAAGAAAGAGAGAAGGAAAAACAAAGAGAAATGGAGCGGGAAAAAAGAGAAATGGGGGAACGCCTTCAGAAAGAAAAAATAGAAAAAGAAGAACGGCTCGAGTTAGAAAAGGAAAAAAATAGATATAGTATTGAAGAAAAAGAAAGGGAAAGGCAATTTCAATTAAGGCTGAAGGAAATGGAACTCCAGGGTCAAGATAGGGTTAAACATACCCCTGTTTTTGACTCTGGCAGTTACTTTGATGCCACAAAGCACATCAGATTAGTTCCGCCATTTCCGGAAAAAGAGGTAGATAAGTATTTTTTGCATTTTGAAAAAGTTGCAGAAAATTTAAAATGGCCAAAAGAGCATTGGACCTTACTTTTGCAAAGCGTTGTTGTCGGAAAGGCTCAAGACATTTACACTCAGCTAACTGTCGAGCAAAGCTCAGACTATGATCTGGTTAAGGAGCTTATTCCTAAGGCATATGAGTTGGTCCCTGAGGCTTACAGGCAGAAATTTAGGAACTGTAAAAAAGAAATTTCCCAGACCCATGTAGAATTTGCTCGAACCAAAGAACAATTATTTGATAGGTGGTGTTCTTCTAAAAAAGTAGGCTCTGATCATGACAAACTTAGACAGCTTGTCCTTGTTGAAGAGTTCAAACGGTGCATAAATTCAGACATTAAATCTTTTCTCGATGAGAGACAGGTTGAAACTTTGGAGGAAGCTTCTCGTTTGGCAGATGATTATGCTTTGACTCATAAAGTCTCATTTGTGAACAGGCCTTATCCTCGAAAACCTTATAATCCACAGACAGGTCCAAGATTCTATCCCAGTAATCATTCTGGTAGTTATAGCCATACATCTAGTACTATGCCCAAACTTTCTGGTTAAAATAAAAGCCAGAATCCTTCCAAACCTTCTGGTGAAAACAGAAGCCAGAATTTTTCCATACCTTCTGGTGAAAACAAAGACCAGAATCCCTTATCTCAATCTCAAGTAGTCTGTTATTATTGTAAAGATACAGGTCATTTGATCTCTGAGTGTTTAAAATTAAAGCGAAGGAAAGAAAGAGAAAGACAAGAGGAACTTAAGCCTACAGGTTTGACTTCTATAAGGCCAAAACCACAGTCTTGTGTAAGGGAGGAAACTCTTTCTGATACCAAAATATCTGTGACATCTTCAGTTTTGGATACTAATGAACCATTCTTATCAGATGGTTTTGCCAAATGGTAGGAAAACCCAATCATCAGACTATACCTAAGGCTCATTTGCAGCCTGTACCTGCTTTTGATGAACCTTTCAGTCGAATAATTATAGACTGTGTGGGTCCATTGCCCAGAACAAAGTCTGGCTGTGAATATCTTTTGACTATTATGTGTGCTTCCACACGTTTTCCTGAAGCCATTCCTTTAAGAAATATCAGAACTAAGACAATCGTCAAAGCCTTAGTGAAGTTTTTCACCTTTGTTGGGCTTCCTATATCTATTCAGTCAGACCAAGGCTCAAATTTTATGTCTGGAATATTTCAACAAGTAATGCATGAACTTGGCATTGTACAGTATAAGTCATCGGCTTATCATCCTGAAAGTCAAGGCGCCCTTGAAAGATTCTATCAAACATTGAAAAAGATTATAAGATCATATTGCTTTGACACAGAGAAGGATTGGGATGAAGGCATCCATCTGCTTTTATTTGCTGTTAGAGAATCTGTGCAAGAATCTCTAGGCTTCAGTCCATTTGAATTAGTATTTGGCCATACTGTTCGTGGTCCTTTGAAAGTTCTGAAAGAGAAATTTCTCTCTAATGATGACACTTCCTTGAATTTACTTCAGTATGTGTCCGATTTTAAAACTAGACTTAACCCTTTTATAGAACATATTTCAAAAGCTTGTGAGGCTACACGGACCAATCTTCAGTCAGCCCAAAGGAAAATGAAACAGCTATATGACATAGGGACAAAAGAAAGGAATTTTAAACCAGGTGATAAGGTACTAGCTCTTTTGCCTATTCCGGGAAAATCTTTGCAGGCCAGGTATTATGGTCCATACACTGTAGACAAAAAGATCAGTGACGTAAATTACATAATAAACACTCCTGGGAGGCGCAAGCTAAAGCAGCTATGTCATATTAACATGCTTAAGGAATACATAGATAGGGACAATACATCTTTAACATCAGTCAATCTAGTTAGCTCTGTTCCACTTAATACATGTGACAATGACTGTGAGGATATTAATTCAGTGAAATCGGATCCCACATCATCAAAACTTCAGAATTCTGACATTCTGAGGAATCTCGACCAGAAACTGTCACGTCTAGAGCCAAATCAGCGGAATGAACTGAAACAGCTGATTTTTGAATATGAACACTTATTTCCTGACATTCCAACACGGACAGATAAAATATTTCACGATGTGGACATAAATGGTTCTAACCCTGTAAAGCAACATCCATACAGGATGAATCCTATGAAACAAAAATATCTTAAAGAAGAAGTTCCGTATTTATTGGACAATGACTTTATTGAACCAAGCCAAAGTGAATGGAGTTCTCCTTGTATTCTTGTACCAAAACCTGATGGGACATATCGTATGTGTACAGAATTTAGGAAAGTTAATTCCTTAAGTAAAACAGATAGCTTTCCTGTTCCAAGAATGGATGACTGCATTGATAACATCGGGAATGCCAAATACATAGCGAAATTCGACCTTCTGAAAGGATTCTGGCAAATTCCACTTACAGATAGAGCAAAGGAGGTTTTGGCATTCACAACACCAGACGGATTATTTAACTATAAAGTCATGCCATTTGGAACGAAAAACTCTCCGGCAACATTTCAGCGCTTAATAAACATGGTAATTGCGGGGATGGAAGGCTGCAGTGCTTATATCGATGATGCTATCATATACAACGACCAGTGGAATCAACATCTTGGGACTATTCGAGCATTCTTTGATAGACTGAGTAATGCCAAATTGACAATCAATCTTGCTAAAAGTGAATTCTGCCATGCAAGTTTGACATTTCTAGGTCATGTTGTAGGTCAAGGTCATGTGAAATCCATTGATGCTAAAGTTGAGGAGATCTCATATGTTCCCGTACCCACGTGCAAAAGACAGCTGATGCGATTTCTTGGTATGGCTGGTTATTACAGAAAGTTCTGTAATAATTTCTCTGTCATTGCTGAGCCTTTGACAAATTTGCTCAGCAAAAGAACAAAATGTGTTATGCATAAGAATTTATTTTTCTGATTCCCACTTTCACCCCACTGTTGACCTAATAGTGCTATAAATATCTTGTTAATCTTCTTATAGAAGATTCTCGAAAACTGAGTCACAGATTAATTTCAGTTTTGTAAACAACATGTTTACAAGGAAAAGAACTTCAGAACCTTCCAGAAAGTTTAGGTTTGCATTATTTTTAGAAAATTACATCATCTTATTCCACAGCCCTGTGGAACATTCTAGAGAAATCTTAGGGTCTATTAAAGAGCTAGATTTTTCTCATTGAGTCAGACTTTGGAGTTTGATGTTTGGGCTTATAAGGAAAGTTATTTCTAAATTCTGTGTTGGATTGTTAAAGGATATTACTTTTCATTTCGGACAGTGAATTCTATGGAATAAAGGAAAACAGATTCATTCAGGATATTTCATAACAGAGCTAAGTACATTTAATTTTCTTACTTCTACAGGTTAAAGTTAACTTGTTGAAATTATTGAAGCTTTTAGCTCCACTTCTAGATATTTAGATGATTTATTAAATATTTGTAACAGGGTGAGTTCCATTCAGTGATAATGCTATACGGTTCGGTTCGGAATACGGGTTCCGCTCTTTAGACTTTACATAATCTCGTTTCTCAAAAGAATATTTTTTCTTTTTTTCGAAAAACTAATTTCTTCGACTTCTATCAGCTAATTGATGATTTGCTGTGGGAAATAATCAAATTGGGATGGAAAGTTAGGTGGTATCAAAGGGGAAAGAAATGTAAATTTATTTAATTTTGGTAACGAGATTTTTTTTTCTCGTCTGGTCGTTGGTAGAAAAGCACGCATTCAGATTGTTTGTTGTTTTTTTACGATTTTACAAAATAAGAGGGCAGTTACTCTTTGCCAATGGTTGGTGTTCACGGAGAACCTCTGAAGTAAATGTGAGATGTGCAAGGGAGTCCTTGCTTAGGACTTCCAAATGCTTAGTGAGAGATAATAAAATCAACCAGAACCTGACATCGTGGGTCGTTCCTTTTTACCATGTATGCCACCCCATCACATTTGGCGCTGCGAGCAGGGTAGAAAGGGGGTTAAGGGAATTTCAGCTTCATTGTCATGGTAATATTTTGATATCGGTATAGCCGTGAATGCAGTTAGTATCAGCTTGATACTTAAAAGAATGCTCAGTTCATTTGTTCAAACTGCCGTCTTCGTGCTCTTCGACCATTGGACTTGTAAAACGATTATTTCAAAGGCTTAGGAGGAATGAGAATAAGGTCATAGATAAGGGCATTTTCTGTACTTCTTGGATTTGCCCATGAAGCAGTGATATTTTAATGTTTAACTAGTTAAAGCAGCATTAGTGGGGTATACTGTGGTTTTCATCGGCATTAATTGTAGACAATTTATGCGGATGAGGATTGGACTTGTGATCAGGTGGTCACGGGTTCAAGACCAGTCTGGGGTTGCAACATTTTCTTTTTTTATGAAGACTTGAATTTGGCTTCTGCTGATTCAAGAGGGTTAGATGTATGTTTATGGTTAAAGAATTGGCAGTGTATTGGTGAATCGCTTGTATAGTGGTCCGGTACATATATACGGTGAAACTTCGACAACTCGAATACAGATAATTCATTACAATGGATAATTCAAACTAAGACGACTTTTGTAATAGTTGTGGAGGTTTGTTTAATGTATATTTTAATCCACTGTTGGGATCTTATGGATTACCTACTGGGAAGGAGGTTTACAGTTTTTACTGACAATAACCCGCTCAGTTATTTTAAGACAGCAAAATTGGATGCAACGCAAATGCGCTGGGCTGCACAGCTCGCACAGTTTGATTTTGAAATCAAATACAGGTCTGGTATTTCGAAATTCATTTTTGTTGGTTTGTGGCTTAACACCCCCGTAAATACTGAATATGTCAGTTTGCATGGTGCTTCCACTTTTTGTGGGTTTTTTACCTGGGGTGACATCTCAAGCCCTGCTGTCCGAGGAGGCCAATAGGGTCCATATGCACAGGCGGCCGGAGTCACACCGCGTTTCTTGGATTGGCTTATATTTTTTTTAGACCCCTCAGTGGTTTAACAGCACTCATGAGTGGTTGGTCTCAGTCTGCGCAGAACCATTGTGTGGCTTGAGCTATTTCCTCAGGCCCAGATTGGTGGGGGCCGGTGAAACGCATACAACCAGGCAAGTTGGTCGCGACAAAAATTTAAGCTGTTCATATGGTTGCATGGCGGTGTGTGGCAATGTCGCTACCTTATCGAGCGGCCGTGATCTTTTAGACTGTAGATGTCTGAAACTCATTTGTGAAAAGTCTAATGATACGCATATGCGCTTAATTATTGATGTTGTTTTATCCTGAATTTTGATCAAATTTGCTTCTGAATAATGCTGGTAAGATGATTGCATTTGGTGAAATGTATGATTTCATTGTTGGCTATGCCTCCCTGGAAAAATCATTCAAGATAAATAAGATAATCCATAGTTTTTTGGAAATCTTGTGGTGGTCGGTACAAACGACTACCCGGAAAACTGTCCGGGATGTTATGTTTAACCTAAGAAATTTGCATAAAACAGCCTAATACTGATAAAATAGAGCCTTCAGTTATATGTGACTTAGCAATATAGCAAATTATGCCTGCTGTGAAGATTAGGGTAAAGGTATGCGTTTTTGTGTACAGGTTTTAAGGCCTCTGTATAAGGCATGGTTGCATTCTTACTACTGCTTAATGGTATTACATGAAACGAATGCTGTGAAATTCAACTCATAAACCGCTTGTATCAGGTTTACACTATTTGTTTAAACCAAATCAACCTAGTTCAGCATGCTTGTATTGTACAGAGAATCCCCGTTACAACAACAGTGTATTTTCCTCTCTTATACTGAGCCATTATAAAGAATCCCAATTAGGAGTGTGGGAAAAAAAAGTCATCAGAAAGGATGGCAAATCCCCCGACCATAAGCCAATATGGCTTTCAAAAGATTGTTCACTAATACACAAACAGAATTAAAAATAGCCATCGGAAGAGATGGCAAATCCCCCGACCATAAGCCAATATGGCTTTCAAAAGATTGTTCACCAATAGAAAGTGCACCAGAATTAAACCAGCAATATATCACAAAAGTAGTGCAGTTGGAGGTAAGTGCTATTAAAAGCAATTCAGGCCAGGCAGACTTAATGAAGTTATTACAAAATCAACAAGAACTGCTAGAGAAGCAGCAAAGGCAGTTAGATCATCTTTCCCAAGTATTAACCACCACCAATGCCAGCTCAAAACAGGCATCTCAATTTGCCCCAGGCACACATAGACGCCCTTGGCATAGGGGTGGCTTCAGTGGTCGCCGTGGTGGTGGAAGGGGCGCATGTTATCGGTGTGGTAGTAGGGATCATTATATACGTGACTGTCAGGAGACTGCTGTAAAAGAGGACAGCATGGTTGAAGGTAAGCCCGATGAAACTTCGTTAAACTTGTAACTCCCACTGTGGAGAGTCGCACAGTGGGGGTTCCTCTTGATACTAAAGGCTCAAATAGTACTCTTAGCAGTGCCCAGAGGTCGACTATAATTGATAGGGCAGTTGCATCTTGCCCAGAAGTGGACATTTTAATTGAAGGCATTCCGGCTCGTTGTCTTTTGGATACAGGTAGTCAGATTTCCACAATCACTGAAAATTTTTATCGTAAGCTCACTAACCATACATTGCTTGATGTAAGTAATTGGATAAGAGTTGTAGGTGCAAATAGTTTACCTGTCCCTTACATAGGGTACATTGAAGTGGATATGTCCATATCTGGTGTTCAACTTCCCAAGGTAGGTGTCTTGGTAGTGAAAGATCCTGATGACCTACAACATGGTGATCACAAACTTAGGCTGCCTGGGTTGATTGGTAGCAATGTCTTTAAGAAACTTAAGGAACTACATGGTTCTTCTCAGTCAGCAGAGGACAGTACACTTTCACGAATTTTATCATTGTATGAAATATCATGTAGTTCTCCGATGCCGGACAATGCTAGGTTAGTGAAGGTTTTTGGGCCTGATAGTATCAAGGTACCTGCATCCTCAATGGTGGTTGTCAGAGGCAGCACATTTCGACCGCCTGATGATAAATCTTATACGGTTGCCATTCAGGCTGCTGTTAATCCTAATGGTTCCCTTCCACGAAATCTTCTTGTAGTAGACACTTTTGCAGAAGTAGTGAATGGCATAGTGCCAGTGAGAGTTGTAAACATTGGCAGTGATGATATTTGGTTAAGGCCCAGGTCTAGGCTTGGTGTGGCACACATTGTGGAGGTAGTCAATGAAAACTTGAGTGCCCCTTCCTGTGAGGTTTTGGTTAATATTGATGAGCTGGTTGTAACTATAGATAAAATGGAGGTTGAACAAAGCTCACGGGAGGTGGGTTGTGAATCACTACATGAGCTTCCTTTTTCAGTTGATGTGGATTCTAGTGATTTTACACCACAGGTGGAGAAAGCAGTTGCTAGTCTCTTCTATAGATATAGGGACTTCTTCTATCAGGATGATAGTGATAATCTAGGTGTCACAGAGTTAGTAACCCATAAGATCCCAACAGTGGACGATGTTCCCATTAAGTTGCCGCATCGTCGGGTGCCCCCAAATTTAATTCCAGAAGTCCGTGAGCACATTAATAAACTTTTGCATCAGGGTATTATCCAACCCAGTGTCAGTCCCTATGCCGCCCCAGTGGTCCTTGTAAGAAAAAAGGACAGCTCTTTAAGGTTGTGCGTCGATTACAGACGTTTGAATGATAAGACAGTCAAGGATGCCTATCCATTACCAAGGATAGAGGAAGCCCTAGATACCCTGCATGGGTCGTGTTACTTCAGTTCCATCGATCTGGCCCAAGGGTTTTATCAGGTCCCTATCGATGCACAAGATCGTCATAAAACTGCTTTTCGCGTAGGGTCCGGTGGTTTGTACGAATACCTTAGAATGCCAATGGGGTTATGTAACAGTCCAGGTACTTTCCAGAGGCTGATGGAAGCGTGCTTAGCAGAGGCTAATTTCGATATCTTACTGATTTATCTTGACGATATATTGGTCTTTGCGCGATCAGTGGAAGAACATCTTTCTAGGTTAGAGTTTGTCTTTGAACGTCTTAAAGCCCACGGATTGAAGATGAAATTACCCAAATGTCATTTTTTCAAAAAGCAGGTAACGTTTTTGGGTCATCTTGTTTCAGGTCAGGGAGTTACCACTGACCCTGAAAAAACAGCGGTAATAAGGGCTTGGCAACAACCACAAACTGAAAAGCAGTTGCGTAGCTTCCTTGGTCTGGCCGGTTATTACCGCCGGTTTGTTCGGGGCTTTTCAAAAATAGCAGCCCCTTTGCATGGGCTGCTCACTAAGCAGGAAAAACAGGGACGTAAGAGGAAAGTACCTAAGGTTGCTGAAAATGGTAAGTATGATGGGCCCTTATCAGCCAGATGGACACCTGCTTGTAGTGAAGCTTTTGAGACTCTAAAATCTAAACTGGTTAGTAGCCCTATTTTAGGTTTCCCTGACTTCTCTAAACCTTTCGTTCTGGAGACTGATGCGAGTATGCAAGGGCTGGGTGCTGTCCTTTCGCAGGACCAAGGGGGGAAGGTAGTTATTGCATATGCCTCTCGCTCCTTGCGCCCTTGTGAACGCAATATGGACAGGTACAGCTCTATGAAGTTAGAGATGTTGGCATTAAAATGGGCAGTCACAGATAAGTTCAGGGATTACCTACTGGGAAGGAGGTTTACAGTTTTTACTGACAATAACCCGCTCAGTTATTTTAAGACAGCAAAATTGGATGCAACGCAAATGCGCTGGGCTGCACAGCTCGCACAGTTTGATTTTGAAATCAAATACAGGTCTGGTAAGTCAAATTCAAATGCAGATGCTTTGAGTCGCAATCTTAGCCCGCATTCAGAAGACAGAGTATCTTCAGATATCCAAGGTAATGCCCTAGTAGATGGCACACATGTTCTTGAGGAAATCACAGCGTCTACTATGTTAGACTTTAATATGCGCAAGGTCTTGCAAGATGTGACAATCGCAAGCAAGGTACCACAGGTAAGTATTTCAGAGTTAACAGCCATGTCCACATTTCCGTCCATTCCTAATGATGAATTGCAATTGAAGCAGTTATCTGATTTTCACATTGCTCAGACTATTAAATGGGTTCAGAAGGGCACAAAGCCAACTGACAGGCAGATTAGTACTGAATCTTCGCAGACGAAAAAACTCTTGAAAAGGTGGGATAAATTAGAGCTGAAGGATGGCATTCTGTGGTACAAAACAAAGAATCTTGACTCGGAAGGTGATTTTGACAGACAGTTTGTCACACCTGATTGTATGAAAGCTCAAATCTTAGAGTCGTTGCATAATTGTTCTGGACACCAGGGTGTTGAAAGGACTATGTCTTTGGTTCGTAAGCGGTGTTTCTGGTTTGGTCTTGATAGTGATGTCAGAAACTGGATTAGAAACTGTGAGAGGTGTATTATTGCCAAGCAGCCTATGCCTACAGTACGACCAAAACTTAAAAGCCTATTGGCTTTCAAACCCTTGGAAGTTGTAGCCATTGATTTCACACAACTTGAAAAGGCAAGTGATGGTAGAGAAAATGTTTTGGTTGTCACCGATGTTTTCACCAAGTTCACATTGGCTTTGCCTTCCAGGAATCAAAAAGCACAAACAGTTGCAAAATTGCTAGTATACGAATGGTTTTTCAGGTTTGGTATACCACATAGAATTCATAGCGACCAGGGTCGCAATTTTGAAGGTCATGTCATTCAGGAATTATGTCAACTATATGGCATCAAAAAGTCCAGAACTACTCCCTATAACCCTGAAGGGAATGGCCAATGTGAAAGGTTTAACAGGACTATGCACAACCTTCTTCGAACACTTCCACCAGATAAGAAGAAGAAATGGCCTGATCACCTGCCAGAACTTGTCTACTATTATAACATTACTCCACAGGCCAGTACGGGCTATTCTCCATACTATTTAATGTATGGACGCGAACCCCGTCTGCCGATAGATTTTACATTAAATCTAGACATGGAGCAGTCTAACATATCCACTGATGACTGGCTTGGCATCCATAGGAAGCGATTAATTGATGCACAAGCACTTGCTAAGCAGAATCTGGTGGACGCAAGCATGCTCAGAAATGAGCATTTTAATGCAACTGCTGCAGATAAACCTATCCCATTGGGTGCAACAGTATTGTTGCGCAACCATCCACTGGGTCGGCACAAGATCCAGGATTACTGGGATAGTACTCCATACAAAGTTGTAAACAAATTACAGGACAAGGTATATGTTATACAGCTGGCTGATGGCACTGGACCGTTGAAATCAGTGGGTCGCAGAGAGGTCTATGATTTAAGTGACAGGTTACAAGGTTCTGGCGATGTTGTTGATAATGAGGAGTCAAAGGAGCCCCCCACTATCAACAGCTCGTTGCCACAAGAACCTATATTAAGTGCTAGGGATAGCACTGATTCAGAAGTGGGGGATGAATCGGATGATTCACTGGGTGAATTTGACATACTTGAATTTACTAGAGGACCTAACGGAGAGTCAGATATTGAGGCATATGACTCTGTCAAAGCAGGGAAGCCAACAACGTTGGCACTGCTGGATGCTCCTAAAGACTCAGATAATGAAAATCTGCTTAGGGAAAGCAGTACTATATCCAAAGCTGGTAAAACTAATGAAGCAAAATGCTTATACAAACCTAGGTTGGTTCACCCATCAGGTGTCAAAGGTAGGTCAAGAACAGACGTTTCAGGAGTACAGGATTTTGATCAATCAAAGAAAATTGACAAAACCTTACCCGACTTAGAGGAAAGTCCACTGGGAGAAGAGGGGTCCCGAGATGATGCTTCGGAAGCTAGAGGGTTGAACCAGTATGAAGGTTTGACGCAAAGCGATTCAGATTCCGCTAGGATGAAATGGACAGGTAACTTGAATAGTGATAGTGAAGACAGTATCGAGGTTGAGGGAAGCGATACAAGGACCAATATAAAGGCAAGGAGATCGAAAAGGAGCACAAAAGGTAAACATTCCAATCCACATAGACTTCCAACTTCTGCTTGTAATGTTGCAAATAAGTCTATGCGGACTAAGGACACAGGCACTATTGATACACGCTTTCAGAGTTTTGCCAATGTACTCCTTTCCGTTCACCAAGAACAATCTCAAGTCCAAGCTAAAATCGCCAATAAGCAGTTAGAGAGTACATTGTCAACCTTGCAGTTGTGTTGGAAAGATTATTGTAAATTGGGGACCAAAGATGATAATGGCCTGTCGTCTGACAATGTTAGTGAGGACTGACTTCGCTGCGGCGTCAGACAACAGGGCATGTTCATTGTTTGAATCACTGTTTTTGAGGGAATATTGTTCATGATTGTTTGGATGGCAGTTTTTGTGTGTGTGCACAATATTTTGATTTCATTAACTAGATTTTATTAGGGTGGCCTATCTGCTCTGAGAGTGCATCGTGGGTGGCTGGCTGCATATGGTAATATGTTAACAATGTGCACCCATTGGAGACTAGTCCATTTCGAAACTCTAGTCATGTAATGTCAGTTGCTTTTGCACATGGGCGAAAGTTGCAGGGTTATTCCGGAGTCGAGATTTTATGTCTTTCTTACCTTTATAAAGTATCTGTAGGCAAGTTTGCCTCTTCAGTATTGGAATTTTTTTCAACTTTCACCTATGTGTTGCAATAAATTTTGTAAAACAATTTGTGGCCAACAGGGTTTGAAACAATGTGTACTAGTCACAAACTGTTGTATAGATGTCAGAATGTCCTATTTTAATTGTAGCTATGTAATTTCTGGTTATGTGGAAATAACCATTAAGCAGGGAAGAATGTAACAGGGTGAGTTCCATTCAGTGATAATGCTATACGGTTCGGTTCGGAATACGGGTTCCGCTCTTTAGACTTTACATAATCTCGTTTCTCAAAAGAATATTTTTTCTTTTTTTCGAAAAACTAATTTCTTCGACTTCTATCAGCTAATTGATGATTTGCTGTGGGAAATAATCAAATTGGGATGGAAAGTTAGGTGGTATCAAAGGGGAAAGAAATGTAAATTTATTTAATTTTGGTAACGAGATTTTTTTTTCTCGTCTGGTCGTTGGTAGAAAAGCACGCATTCAGATTGTTTGTTGTTTTTTTACGATTTTACAAAATAAGAGGGCAGTTACTCTTTGCCAATGGTTGGTGTTCACGGAGAACCTCTGAAGTAAATGTGAGATGTGCAAGGGAGTCCTTGCTTAGGACTTCCAAATGCTTAGTGAGAGATAATAAAATCAACCAGAACCTGACATCGTGGGTCGTTCCTTTTTACCATGTATGCCACCCCATCACATATTGATAATACCTATTTCGATGGTTTGATCGGTCAGATTTACCCCCCAGAACTTCAGTTAAATAAAGCAAATTCTTCTGATACCGAGGCCACGTTTTTGGATTTACATCTATCTATTGTAGATGGATTTGTTTCGTGCAAAATTTATGATAAACGCGATGACTTTGATTTTGAGATTGTAAATGTTCCTTTTTTGGATGGTGATGTTCCTCGTGCGCCATCCTATGGCGTTTATATTTCGCAATTAATTCGATTTGCTAGAGTGTGTAGTCATGTAACTGACTTCAACACTCGTAATAAATTATTAACGGCTAAACTCCTTAATCAGGGTTATCGGTACCATAAACTACGCAAAGCCTTTTCAAAATTTTATAGACGCCATTCTGATTTAATTTCAAAATTCAATATTGGACTTAAATCTCTTCTGCAACAAGGTCTATCGGAACCCGAATTTTATGGTGACTTAGTATATAAATTCAGAAAAATGTATAACCGCAATGACTTCAGCACCCAATTTCGTAAAATCATTCTTCGATATAAAAAGATTGGGTACAACATGGATGTTATACGACAGACTGCATGCATGGTAGTTAACCCAATCACGGTTGGCAACTTTGCTTCCCTCTTTAATTGCACGCCGGTTGGTCAGGCCTCAGATTCTATGACGGCTCCAACGTAAAGGCTTATTGAGAATTAGAGAGATCTAATTCAAGGTAGTGTTGGTTGGTGCCTGATGCTCTCTCTCTGGTCGGCCCATCGGAGTCTAACTGTCAGTGTTCTTTTGCTCCAGCATTTCAGTGGTTTATTGCTGTTGAGTCCTCACCGTTGTCTCACCTCTGTGGTTCTTTGATTTTTTGTGTTCACGGAGATGTTGCACTGATGAGTTAGGAGGCCTTCATGCGGACTGAACAAATTATTTGTCTAAATCGTGACGGAAGTAAGGGCGAGGATTGTGGCCACGTAAAATCGATTTAAGCCCCCCAGTGGAAATCTAATCTTTCCACTGACCGTTCCAAGGCGGTTCTTCTGTGGCGATTTATTTATGTTGTTGTTTGTTACTTACTGTGTGTATCACTTGTGTCTTTTAATTTTGGATGGCCATATGGCCATTTTGTGGGAAAGTAACTGTCCTTATGGCCTTCCATTGTTTAGGTTTCTATTATGGTCTGGTCGTTTGATGTTTGTATTTCTTTCCCTTTGGTGTCTTTGATGGGTGGAGTAAGTTAATTGTATCGATTCCTGGTCTTTGTTTTACTTCTTCTTTGTAAATAAATATAAAAATCAAAAATGAGTTCCTCTAAGAACAATGAAAACATTCATAAGAAAGAAGATGGGTCATACTAACTTTGTTAATTTTTTTCCAAAAGGCTCGTTTGGTTTTTCTTTCTGCTACGCCTGGCTCGTAACACTACGTTATACACTGCTTATCGACGACATCGTATGATAAAAATAGTTATATGATTTTCTTTGTAATATTCATTTCACCGATTATGTGTAATGTGCAAGTTAGATGGGAAACTGATTCATATAAGCCTATTGGCTTCTTTTTGGATCCCTTTGTCAGCTATTATGTTTGTGTAAAAATATGTTTGTGATATAATTTGAAATAAAATATGTTTAAACCAAACATCAAAAGCCAAAAGGATAGGCGATTTCGATAAAAGGTTAATGTCATCAGTGCCACACCAGAGGCATGCTACAGATGAGAAAAGATTGAGATCAGCCTGCAGGCTGCAGAGATATAAGTGGCCAAAAGTGTTGAGGAACGACGGACGGGCGACGAATAGTCTACCATTCTATAAGCTCCCCTGGAGCCTTCGGTCCAGGTGAGCTAAGAAATTGTTCACCGGACACGAATAAAGACCCTGTTTTACTTCTGATCGCTAAGTATGACCTTGACATTGGCGGTACACATCGTCTCATGATGGTTAACATTTCTGCCAAATAATTTAAAACTTCATCCAGGAATAAGAAAGTTATTGACCGAACACGAAAAGGACCCTTTTTTACCTTTGACCTCTAAGTATGACCTTGACCTTGGAGGTACCGACTGGGTCTTGCGCGCAACACATCGTCTCATGATGGTTAACATTTCTGCCAAGTATTTCAAAATTCATCCAGGAATAAGAAAGTTATTTACCGAACATGAAAAAAAGACACATGGTCTCATGGTGGTTAACATTTCTGCCTAGTAATTTTACAATCCATCCAGGAATAAAAAAATGATTGACCAAACACGAAAAAAGACCCTTTTAGCCATTTGACCTCTAAGTACGACCTTGACCTTTGAGGTACCATCTTGGGTCATGCGCGCGACACATCGTCATGGTGGTTAAAATTTCTTCCAAGTAATTTCAAAATCCATCTAAAAATAAGAAAGTTATTGACCGGACACTATTTGCATAAACATACAAACATACATACATACATACATACACGATTTTGTGACCGACAAACTTCCAGTGAGAATAACTCAAAACGTATAAATGCATGAGTCATAGTTCTTGCGCTCTGCACGTCGTCTATTGTCGTTTAATATTTATATGAAGTTTCGTGAAGATAGCTTAAACGGTTTTCAAGTTATAGAGCGGACACTGTTTTGCGACAGACGGACAAACAGACACCCGGGGGAAAACAGTTAATATATCTCCCCGAAAATTGAGGAGACATAATAAATACTGATATGAATAGCGTCCTATGCCTATTGTTTATAGCAATTCCATGCAGGTGAGCAGGATATTTAGAAATGATTTTCCCTGGGTCACGTGAATAAACTGGTGATTTCTGCTTCTGCCAGTTGATAGCCTCCTTCAACTTTCTGAAGATTGTGCTATATTCTGTCGCATCCGGGAAGGAACAAACATCCGAAGAATAGATGAGCATGTCTTCAAAAGTTAAAAGGTCACTCTATAAAATTTAAAAACACTTTTCTGGGGCTAGTCGGTGGATTCATATGTCACCAGAGCTTTAAAGACGTCCATGCAGTGACTCTGCCAGTGCTTCAACAGTGCCTGTAGGTAGCGCATTCCAGTCACGAACTGTGCTTGGGAAGAATGACATCCTTCTTCTTTCTGTTTCTGCAGCTTGGTACTTGGTGGGTTCCGGCGTGAGAATGCATTGTATTCCTCTTCTTGTTTGGTAATAGCCTATTTTCCTTCTCGATGGCAACCAATCTCCTATCTACTTTATACAACATGCATAACTGGGCATCTTGCAGACTTCATTTCAGGGTGCTGAGCATATCAAATACACTAGAGGTGTTTCGGTGTCTGTTCTTGACATATCTAGCAGCCCACCGTTGCATCATCTCAAGCTTCTGTACATTTGCCTGGATGTAAGGACCCCATTCTGTGCTGGTGTACTCCACTAAAGGTCTCACAAGGGTAAAATATGTTCTTTCTTTGATGGAAGTTGCACCGATGTTTAGGTTTCATCTCAGGAAGCCGATTGTCCGGTTGGCCTTGTCACAGATGCTTTTGATGTGCTGGTCCCATTTCTTCTTGCCACTAACTATGAGCACACCACACTTCCTGGCATGAATCTTCATCTGCCACTGCTCCTCCCATACAGAAAATAGAGGATCTTACACGAGTGGTCATTTCATATGAAATTTATGAAACCAGCCTATGGCGAGTTTCATAAATTTCATATTAAATGACCACGATTGTAAGATTCTGTTTATCATATGACCACTTTAAGAAGGATTTTATCACCTTTAAATTTAACAACTTTCCACAAAAAATGCATGGTTGACATGGACGTCGTCATGACGTTATTTAATCCCGCCAAAGAGTTATTACACGTGTAGTCATACGATTTTTATTACATGACGTTATCTATCTATCTATCTATCTATCTATCTATCTATCTATCTATCTATCTATCTATCGTCAAACCCCTCGCTGGGACATAGACTTTGACGCGCGTCAACCGCGAAGAAGGTTAAAAGAGTAGTAAAAGCATAAAAGACAGAAATGTTAAAAATAGATAAAAACAGGACAAGAGTACTATGGTGAGACATGTTCAATCTGGCTTACAGCCAGACTGAACTCGGGCCCATACAGGGTGACAACGTCAGGGGGCAGGGCATTCCAGTGGACTACAGTTCTGGGGGAAAAAAGAGTACTTGTGATAGTCAGTTTGTGTGTGTATTTGCTGGAATGCCTGAGAATGAGAAGTTCTGGAAGGTCTAGAGAGTTAGGTGTAGCTTATCAACGACGTCTTGTTTATATCGAAGAATGATTTTACGAAATTGGGTGCTGAAGTCATTGCGATTATATATTTTTCTGAATTTATATACTAAGTCACCCCCCCCCCAAAGAGTTATTATACGTGTAGTCATACGATTTTTATTACATGACGTTATCTATCTATCTATCTATCTATCTATCTATCTATCTATCTATCTATCTATCTATCTATCGTCAAACCCCTCGCTGGGACATAGACTTTGACGCGCGTCAACCGCGAAGAAGGTTAAAAGAGTAGTAAAAGCATAAATGACAGAAATGTTAAAAATAGATAAAAACAGGGCAAGAGTACTATGGTGAGACATGTTCAATCTGGCTTACAGCCAGACTGAACTCGGGCCCATACAGGGTGACAACGTCAGGGGGCAGGGCATTCCAGTGGACTACAGTTCTGGGGAAAAAAAGAGTACTTGTGATAGTCAGTTTGTGTGTGTATTTGCTGGAATGCCTGAGAATGAGAAGTTCTGGAAGGTCTAGAGAGTTAGGTATAGCTTATCAACGACGTCATATGATAAACTTGTTCTTATAAGCCACAAGAACTCGACCAACTAAGTTTTGAAGAGTTCAGTAAGTCCTTAGCCCTGGTCAAACAGTTAAATTCAACTGTTTGCCTACTCGGGGATTTCAATCTTCCCAAGATAAACTGGGAGTTGATGACTCCAAAACCTGACTGTAGTCATCCTGCATTTTACAGAGAATGTCTGGAAGCCTTTAGTGATTGCCTGCTGGAACAAATGGTGACCTCTCCCACCAGGGGTCAAAACATACTGGACTTATTCTTGACTACAAACCCCACCCTAATAGACAAGATAACCATCCTCCCTGGTCTTTCTGACCACGATTTTGTCCTAGCTGAAATAAATGCTAAACCCCTAACAACAAAACAGGTCCCTAGAAACATCCCCCTGTACAAAAATGCCAACTGGGACCAGCTCAAAACCTCAATGAGCGATTTCCACAAAGTCCTTATGTCAGACCTTGCTACTGCAGACATCCACATTCTGTGGAAGGAGTTTGTCACTAAACAAGCCAAAACACGTAATGGCCTCCCATGGATTGATAGAGAAATCCACCGCCTCATGCGCAGGAGAGATAGGCACTACAAGCGTTGGACAAGGTCTGGTCGACCTACTGACCAGAAAAAGTTCCTAGAATATAAACACCTGGTGCGCCGTGTATCTGAAAGGCCTATGAAAGGTACATCGGTGATATACTTGGAATGAACCAATC
Organism: Lucinisca nassula; assembly: GCA_963580285.1. Lineage (NCBI taxonomy): Eukaryota > Metazoa > Mollusca > Bivalvia > Lucinida > Lucinidae > Lucinisca > Lucinisca nassula. Next base: position 19,631,769 of record OY757016.1, on the reverse strand, counting down.
AACAGATGACCCTGATAGTCCCATCAAGGTCAACACCAAGAAACTATACTCCCTACTAAAACACTCAAAGCAGGACAACAGCGGTATATCATCCCTTAAGGCTATTGGACAGACTCACACATCAGATCTAGACAAAGCAAACACTCTCAACCAGCAGTTTCAATCAGTTTTCAGTCCCAAGTCCCCCATAAGTTTGAACGCCCCTGCCCAAATGACTCTGCAGGACCTGCATGATTCCGAAGTCGCCCAGCCCTTATACGAATATGCCTGACATTCAAATCTCAGCCAATGGTATTGAATGCCTTCTTAAAAAGCTCAACCACCATAAGCCATCAGGTCCAGACCAGGTGAAACCTATAGTACTCCAAAACCTCCACAAAGAGCTAGCCCCAATCCTCCAAATAATTTTCCAAAAGTCTATTGACCAGGGAAAATTACCCACCATATGGAAAGAGGCCAATGTATCCCCCATATTCAAAAAGGGGGATAAAACTGATCCTGCCAACTATCGCCCTATCTCCCTAACATGTGTTCTATGCAAAGTGCTAGAACACATTGTCGCTTCCAGTATGTCCAAGCACTTCAACAGCCAGAACATTCTTTATGAACTACAGCATGGGTTCCGAGAAAGGCGCTCCTGCGAGACCCAATTAATCATGTTGATAGATGAATTATCTAGAAACATGCAATTAAGAAAACAGACTGATTTAATCTTACTGGATTTCAGCAAAGCTTTTGACAAAGTCGCCCACGAAAAACTTTTACAAAAACTTCACTACTACGGCATCAGGGGCGGCACTCTAAATTGGATCAAAAATTTCTTAGATAACAGGTCACAGTCTGATGGCACTAATGGCACCAACTCCAGCATTATCCCGGTCTCCTCTGGTGTCCCGCAGGGCCCTGTTCTCGGACCTATACTGTTTCTTGCATACATAAATGACCTCCCAGAGCAGGTTAGGTCAAAAGTCCGACTATTTGCTGACGACACAGCAATGTACTTATGCATTAGCTCCTTGTCTGAAGCAAATCTCCTTCAAGAAGATCTCTGCAAATTGGAGCTATGGGAAAAGGCCTGGGACATGAACTTCAACCCGACAAAATGTCAGGTTTTACATGTCACCAGGCTGAAGACACCCATTCCCTCCAAATACTTCCTTCATAACACTGAACTTGAAAGTGTGTCTGCTGCAAAGTACCTTGGGTCACCATATCTGACGACCTCAGCTGGGGAACGCACATAGACAATATCACAAAAAAGGCAAATCAAACCCTCGGCTTTATCAAAAGAAATATCAAAGTACACAACCAAGACCTTAAGTCCATAGCATACAAAACCCTTGTCCGACCGCAATTGGAATATGCTTCCAGTGTCTGGTCACCCCATACAGCTACAGATATCTACAAACTTGAATCTGTCCAACGCAGAGCTGCCAGGTGGGCAACACGAGACTATAGGTACACATCAAGTGTTACAGCTATGCTTGGAAAACTCCAATGGCGTCCACTAGATCAGAGACGCATCGATAATCGCCTTATCATGCTATACAAGGTCACGCATGACCTTGTTGCAATCCCTGTCTCAGATTACCTCACACCAAATCGCAGAGAGTCGAAATTTATCCTGTCTGCCAGGTGGTGCATGTGTCCCCCTAAGCCACCAGATTCTGTTTTATCTTTTAACTATACTAACTTTCTTTTCGCACTGTATAAACTCATTTCACCTACTTTGCTTACCTTTTATTTCAGCTAACCCCCTTTAGCACTTGGTATACCGGATACCCTTCTGTTGTCCTCTTATGAGGTTTAGAAGTATCGGAAGAAAGAAAAAAAGTCATCCTGTAAGCTTTTGGTAACTGGTTGCTACTGGAGATAGATTTAGGGAGTAGTCCTCTCCAACTCTCACAAGAGGCGTAAACCGAATTGTGAAAAATGATTATTATCAAAAGCTAACAAACAAGTATACCAAATATTATGCGCGTGAACATTGCGCATAAAGCTAAAGTCACGTGCTTGTATGTAAGCCAATCAAATGGTTGCATGTTCTTCCATCTAGAAGTGAGGGTCACAACCTCTGACCTTTTAGCTGTCTGGGTGCGGAGAACTGTTAAAAAGGAAATTTAACGTTTATCGTCGCTTATTTTAGGTAATCTCTTGTGTGACTTTGGTTGATATTGTTTTATAATTCATAAAATTCAATAATTTCTTTTATTTGTTTGGTTTCAATCGTAATAAATCGACTTTTCCTTTGACAACACCGCCATTCTCGACAAAAAATCACATTGCTGTCAAACTGTTGCAAATTTGATGACATTTCCATGTAACAGGTATCTTTTTGTTGCATGTTTTTGCTTGGCGCAACATACTTTGTTTACTATACGTTTTCAGGGTAAACAAACCTCGTTGTTTGGTCACACATGTGAGGAAGTAGGGTGCATGACCTTTGTATGTTTGTCCCTATGACACGGTCAGATAAATATTTTTGCGAGTCTTACTAGGCAATCAAGGGTCTGTCACGCAGAAGAGAGGCCATATTTGTTGACATTCATAATGAAATATGTATGCCCACTCTCAATACATAAGTTTTGAGCCCGACATATTGGAAAATCTACGTCTTGTATCGATTTCCGTAACCTTTGTCCTTTTACTAAGCTCAAAGTGGAAAGTAGGTCGCCTGCATATTTTATGCAAATCCCGTTTGTCTGGACTCCTCCCCTTTTATGTCACATGACCCAATTGCGGACAATTATGTCAGCGCTGCAAAATGCAGGTGCAGCTGCACTCTAATTAATCTGATCTATTTTTGAACTGAACGAAAAACAAGCAAAAGGCAAATCAAACCACTGAGAGTACTTGTGGGTCGATTGTCTCAGAGTGTAGGTCGGAGACTGTTTCATTCAGCTAGCCGAATAACCTAGATTATTAAGTAAAAAGTGTAGATCTTGATCAGAGACCAGATTCTGTGGCAGCTGTTCTGGATCTACACTGTTTGCCAAGCCCAACCTGTGATTCAAAGTTAACCCTCTTGCGCAACACTCTGACCTTAGTGCGGCTAGAGCTACAAATTGTGTAGAAAAGTTATTCCAACAAGTCGGTCTTAGCACTAAAGAGCTTTTCAATTCTGCTTTAATAGCTTTGGGATTATTGACAAACATTCGACCAAAAAATAGCCGCATTATTTGTTTCCTTTTTTTACTTATAATGCGATCGGTCACATGTACATTACATACCCTCCATATTGCAGGGTTGAAAGCCTACACAGTAATCATGTAATTACGGTGCGGTTTGTTCCATTATGGGGTGAGAGTGTTGTGTGGTTGTAAATCTGTTAAATCTGGACTGAAATCATGTGTATGGTTTGACAAACAGTGTAAACTCCGATCAGATGCCACATAACACAGCGTCTGATCAGGGTCTACACTGTTTGCATTAGGTACAAGAACTTAAAGATATACCGAACCCGTCCAAGTGCCTGTTCAAAACCATTTTTCCGGCCTGCACTCGGACAATCCCTGTCAGTGCTTTGATTAATTTAACCTCAAACCCTGTAACCCTTGTGTTTCTGGAGTGCACTGTTCCATCACTGAAGTTGGACAGGTCCAGTCTACTAAATAGGGTGTATGGCTGAATGATAAGCAATATTTAAACCGAGAAGATGGCTCAGAGCCATCACATCAGGATGATCTGGATCTACACCGTTTGCAGGGCATCTTCTGCCTGTTTAGCAGGGCCGATATTTGGCCCCACTCCCAATGCGAAATAGTCTCAATTTTTCCCAATTTCACCATATCCTCCCCCCCCCCCCCAAAAAAAATGAAGAAATGAAAGCAAAAACAAAAGGAAACAGATAAAACAATACTTAACAACAGAGGTTAACACTGGATAGTCAAGATGAAGATTCACTACAGTGAGGCTATTTCACTATTCATAAGACTCTCATGAATAAAACTTCATCATGTTAGCATTTCCTCCGATGAAATTATGTCCCCAATTTCGGTATTTTGTCGGTATTTTTTTCCAGTTTCGCCCAGGGGCCTTTTCCCTAAATACCTGGTTAAAGCCTTGGTTTGCATAAGTATCTGTACCAGGCTTAAGGGTTCAGATGGATAACCTTTGTTGTTGTTCCGAGAGCCAGGTGCCTAATTAAGATCACACAGTAACTACATATACTTTGGAATCAAAAGGGATAATTTGCAACCGTAGATTGTACTATCTATACATAGGGCCTGCACAGGCGAAGCGATGTGAGTATCGGACCGTCCATGCTTGTAAACGCTATTGGTTTCATTGGGCAACAGGGCTTGGGATGTGATTTCATCTCAATGTCGGGTAAAAGTCCCACAAAATTGGAAGCAACGTCTTCAAAATGACCTTTTCAGTGTGGACGGGGACGTTAAACATCAAACAAACAAATCTATACATAGGAATACTATCACCTATTTCAAACATACATAGACATACCATCATCTATTTCCAACACTGAATTTTAATTTTGAGACAATTCCACAATGAAATGCATGTATCAGGACTGTACTAACTGATCATCAAAACAGACACCCTTTAGATTATACACTGTATAATTTTACTCCACTTTCAACGAATTTTAGCCTGTTTCTCAGCACAGCTGGAGATAATTTGTGAGGTCATTTAATCTGTAACTGGAGTGTGGTGATTTGTTATTGTTTGTGATGGAAATCTCTGATAATACAGAGGCTACTTGGTTTTGGTGTATGATTTCTGTCAGAATCTCATTCTAGCTCAGTTTATATGGATTACTGCTTTCACTTTTTTCACAGCTGACAAAAAGTTGTTTTAAATTCTTTATGACATCACATCTCTCCATATACCAAGAACATAGCAAGATCATTGATTTGATTTAATTGATTTGCATCAATAAGCTAAAATTTAAAATGAAAATATTCCAGGCAGTTTCATATCAATACATATTTGCCTTGGCGAGGCTGTGATGAAGAAATCCGACATTTGACTATTTAATACATTGGTTAGGTCTTTTCAGTATGCCAGCATATCAGATATTGTTACAAGTTCCCAACTCTTTGATCGATAAGCAGATAATCGTATTTTTACATTTAAGTCTCAATGAGGCTGCCACTGCCTATGAAATTTTGACTTGTTTGGTCTTGCCTTGACAATATATATTTGCAAGACCAAAATACATATTATACATGTATTTCAAACTATTTAATTTTCACAACGGACTGGTCTCACTCAGCCAGGCTATTTATTTAGAAATCTGGCATTTGACAAGTTCAATAATTACTAGTTGAAAAGAGGGGGTTTACAGGGGTATGCTTTATTTTTCTTATTCCTGCTTAAACATATAGACTGTGGGTACTCTTTGAGACCGCCCGAATAAGTCGATTTTAAGGAACACCCGCAATCTGTGTATCCATAAAAAGAGGGGGTTTATAGGGGTACACTTTATTTTTCTTATTCCTGCATAAAATACATAGTCTGTGGGTACTCATTAAAACCGCATCAATAAGACGAAATTTAGGGAGCAACCAGAATCTGTGTATGCTTGAAAGATGGGAGTTTACAGTGGCATACGTTATTTTTCTAATTCCTGCTAAAATACATAGACTCTGGGTACTCTTTCAAATTGCCCCAATTAGACGATTCTTAGGAGCATCTGCAATCTGTGTGCGTGCTGGAAAGAGGGGTTTTACAGGCACATACTTCTTAACGACATAGACTGTAGATACTTTTTACGACTGTCCCAGTTAGACAATTCCAAGGAGCACTCACAATCTGTGTGGGCTAGAAAAAAAAACGGGTTTACAGGGGCATACTTTATATTTCTTATTCCTAGTTATATACATAGACCCTGGATACCCTTTAAGACCGCCCGAATTTGACGATACTAAGGAGCACCCGCAATCTGTGTTCTTAAAAAGAGGGGGTTTACAGGGGAATACTTTATTTTTCTTATTCCTGCTTAAATTCATAATCTGTGGGTACAAAATGTAGACAAATCTAAAGAGCACCTGCAATCTGTGTGTGTTTTAATTTCAAGTACCTGTGATCTAAGAAGTGTTGACAGGAACTAAACCTTAATTCAAACAAAACCAATTACTTATTGCACTGTTGTATTTGAAAAGAATAAATGCTGTCCCTAAATCAGTACTCTGTTAGTTGTTCATATGCATGTCCTTGTATAACACAGCATTTTAAAAATCATGATTTAAGACAACTGTCTCAAAAAGCTGTTTCTCCAACCAGGAATTATGAAGTATGAACTTGTTTGATTTTTGAATTAGTTGGATACAGTTTAGATCCTTTTTCAAAAAAGAGAACTCCGTAGATTTCACCGACTCTGAGGGCTTTCAGACCTTTGATTTTACTCCTAATTTTCAATTTAACAAAACCAGATGTTGAAATGTCCAGGAAAATATCCCAAAAAAATTGCTGATAAGAATCAGCCTTACAAGTTCCCTGGAGTTCAATGTTTATCCAAAATATTTATCTAACGGTCCACTGCCAAGACAGCTCGACTCATAGGTGAGTAACCAAAGTGGAGTAAAATTATATAGTGTATAGAAAATTACAGATTGTAAATCAAGAATCGACAGCACTGATTTGAACTGAGACTTATAAATACCAGTATATTAAAGGCAAAGGGTGCATACCCTGAACAATCAGCTGAGCAGATGTCGCATTCGCTGTAACATCGATAAAAATAGCACAAAAATTTTCTATTAATAACCATTACCTTGATTTCCCCAAATCTGTGATAGTCACATGGACAACAACACGTTTATTATTTTCTGTCTTTTAAAACTTTTCTTTTGGCCGATTGTAAATCATTCGACCCAGAACAAAAAAAACAACAATTCATCAAGCAGTGTGTGTGAATTCGGGTTTAACGTCGCTTTCAACAATTTTTCGGTCATATCACGACGGTGTCTGGTTGCGACAGGGAGCTCAATGCTCACTTTTATAGTGCTGCCTCACTGAAGTATCATGTCCCAGACACATTACATGATACCACACCCAGTCACATTATCCTGACACTGGATCGACCAGTCCTAGCTCTACCCCGTAAATCTGAGTGCCAAGCGAGGAGCAGCTAGTACCATATTTAACGTCTTTGGTATGTCGCGGCCCGGGATCGAACCCGTGACCTCCCATTCTCCGGAGCGGACACTCTACCAACTGAGCTATCGGGGTCGGTTTTTGATCTAAGTCTCACAGCACTCAATATTGCCAGTTTATTACATCTCTGACATGGCATGCAGTCCATACTGCCATGTACATGTATATATCACGGAGCTTATGATGAGCTCTTGATATATACAATAGAACTTCGATGGCTCGAACACCGATGGCTCGTTTACCATGGCTGGGTCGAACTCGTTCTTGTGCCCCTAGGGAAATCCTCAAGATAAGAAATGGTGGGGGATGATTAAGGAGATTTTAGTCTTTTATCTTGCAAATGTATGCTGTGTGTACTCATTAGAATCGCCTCGGTGAGGCGATTCTAATGAGTACACACAGCAAACATTTTCAGTATATAACATAGGAAGTTGTTCAAAAATATTACGTTATGCCTCTTGGCACTAACCATCAGTGGCTCGAACTACCCTTGTCTCGAATAAATTTCCATGGTCCCAAAGGGGTTCGAGCCATCGAAGTTCCACTGTATATATTTGCCTTCAGTTAGATGGACAAGTTTATTACCATTTTCAGGGGTGGTTAGCTTGTGTTGTAAGTTTTGACAACAAAAAAAAAGTCCATGTACTCCAAACAGTACAGGCCCCCTAGAACATGTACTGCATTCTGCAATGCCTGATCTGTGTCAGTACTCTTTGTTAAGTGCTCTTTGATCAAGCCAACCTTTTATTGGTTTATAGTTAGCTAGTGTCTGCTGGCAGCCGGCTGGCGTCAGACTGTTGGTCTTTTGACAGCCAACTGGCACCAGACCTAAAAGTCTGCTGATAGCTGGCTATAATATTTTTCAGTAATAAGCATATTCTTTTTCACTATTGACTTATCCTTTTTCATGAGATACAATACTACCCGTTGGGGCTTGAAGCACGATGCTTCCACACAGAGCTGAAATCGATTGCACACGAGTACTGGTAAACCGCATTATGAGGATCTAAGCCTGCCCAGGTAAAGCAGTGCGAGTGGGTCCGTCCATGCTTATAAACCCTATTGGTTTCATTGGGCGACAGGGCATGAGATGTCATTTCATCTCAATGTCAGGTAAAAGTCCCACAAAATTGGAAGCAACGTCAGCCTTAAATCAAACAAACAATGCTACTTCTAGAACTTTGTGCAATATTTTCTTATGTGGACTTATATTTTTGTCAAAGAAAGTGTAACAATGCTGGTAAGCCTGGTATTATTGCAACTTACAAATTATAATCAGTACAGAACAAGAAGGATATTTCTAGGCATACCACCAGCAGAACATACATATTCAAACTGCTGAACAGCATAGGCTTAAATCCCATCACTGGTTGTTTTTGCATTTGCAAAGCAGAGATAAGAGTGGTGGGCAGATGCCCACACACTTCATCTGGGTTTGAACCATACTGACATGGAACTGAACTTATGGGATATGGCACAAATGCTTAAGTTAACCCTTTTAGTAGTGTTTTAAAAAAGGGCATGGCGCTGGTCAGAAAAAAGGGCACTTCAGCGTGGGAAAATATGTAAAAAGGACACATTCACATGCAGCACCTTGCTAAAAAGGCACATCTCTCAACTTTGAATAAAAAGATCCTTCTCTTACCCTTTGTCTTCAATACTAAATTATACTGCCTGTGAATATGTCATATTCACCATTGGTGGCAAAAAGTTTAAGTTTTGCAAGCAAGCTGATCACTGATACAAACAAGATAAGTTTGGTACATGTTTGGGCCACAGCTCCAATTCTCTTATACACACAAACACTGATATGACACTGGTCAGGCACACTTTCACACTTCATTTGTTTAATTTGTGTCACTTGTACTTGTTATCAAAACACAGTTATGACATAATCACTGATAATTACCCACTGGCGACTGACCACCAGTGGATGCATATGCCTATAATCTTATTAAAACATCGTAGACAACGGTTTTTACCACAACCAATTTCAACAGGTTTTTTTTCCGTCAAGTCCAGTTACGGTTTAGCGGTTTTATAGTTTTGAAAGAGTTACGGAGAGTAACGGAGTGAAACGGTAGTATTTTCGTGTCAGAAAAAGCAAGTCATATTTCGCCAAAAAAACCTGCGTTCCCAATGTTCTGAGAGATTCTTAGTTTCGTGGTATGATTTTAGGTATCCAAACTATAAAACCGCTAAGTGACAAATCGGATAGATCTGGACTTGACGGAAAAAAAACCTGTTGAAATTGGTTGTGGTAAAAACCGTTGTCTACCATGTTTTAATAAGATTATCTAGGCATATGCATCCACTGGTGGTCAGTCGCCAGTGTAATTACCATATTCGCCCTAATTACCGCACATGCTCCTATAAGCGCACACCAAAGCTATTTTTGAAAAGGAAATGCATAAACGCACACTTTACAGTAATCTCCCCTTGAAGGTCTCATAGTAAATCTATAAAAACTTACCATTATTTCTTCCAACAGTGAAGGCAATGCTTAAGTATCTTTTTCTGTCCCATTAAATATCGGTATGCATCATCTTGGAAGCTGTTGTTTTCGTATCAAGTGTGCGCTAATTAGGTAGATTTTTCACCATGATTTTATTACACGATCTTGAAAAAACTAAGCGCACGGTGCGGTAATTAGGGCGAAAACGGTAAGTACAATAAACAGGGATTTTAGCAGCCAGCCATAAAAGTGGAATTCAAATAGGCAACAATTTATTGCTAAAAAGTCTCTTAAATAGTCTTATTTATAGCCCCGCTTTGAAAAAGTGGGGGCTATATTGGATTTGGCTTGTCCGGAATTCCGTCTGTCTGTAATTTGTCCGGAATTCCGTCTGTCTGTCTGTAATATTTGATAGTGGGTACATTGTTACCGCAACTCCTCTTACAGTTCAAGGTCAATCCTTTTGAAACTTTACAGGTGTTTTCATATAGGTCTGAAGATGTGCATATTCTTTTTTCATTATCCTTAAATAATTTTTTTCACTTATTTCACCTTTTTTAACTTAGACTATTTTTGAGATCTACTAATGTTAAAATGTATAGGGAGTAGCTACCTTGTTACCACAACTCCTCTTACAGTTCTAGGTCAATCCTTTTGAAACTTTACAGGTGTTTTCATATAGGTCTGAAGATGTGCATATTCTTTTTTCATTATCCTTAAATAATTTTTTTCACTTATTTCACCTTTTTTAACTTAGACAATTTTTGAGATCTACTAATGTTAAAATGTATAGGGAGTTGCTACCTTGTGACCAGAACTCCTCTTACAGTTCTAGGTCAATCCTTTTGAAACTTTACAGGTGTTTTCATATAGGTCTGAAGATGTGCATATTCTTTTTTCATTATCCTTAAATAATTTTTTTCACTTATTTCACCTTTTTTAACTTAGACAATTTTTGAGATCTACTAATGTTAAAATGTATAGGGAGTTGCTACCTTGTGATGGCAACTCCTCTTACAGTTCTAGTCAATCCTTTTGAAATTTAACAGGTGTTTTCATATAGGTCTGAAGATGTGCATGTGCTTTTTTCATTATCCAAAACCTATTTTTAGCTCGTCTGTTTTTTGAAAAAAAAACTTTCGAGCTATTGTCATCACTCCGGCGTCTGCGTTGTCGTCCTGCATCGTTCCAAAAAAACTTAACCTTGGCTATAACTTAAAAAGTATTAGGCCTAGCCTCATGAAACTTCATACACACACTCATCATCACAAGAGCTACATTTTGACCAAGGACCATAACAACATTGTTGATTTTGGCCGAATTATCTCCCCTTTTCCAATTTTTTTTCTGAAACACATTTTTTGCTCTCATTTTAATACTATTCACAACAGAGCCTTCAAACTTCACATGAATGTTCCTTGGGACAAGACCTTTTCAGTGATACCACACTTTTTGATCTGTGACCTTGACCTTTGAACTTTGACCTATTTTTCGAAAATTTAACCGAAAACCTTAACCTTGACCATATTTCCAAAAGTATTTGGCCTACCTTCATGAAACTTCATACACATACTCACCATCACAAGAGCTACATTCCCTACAAGTTTTATAACTCCATCTTGCAATTTGATTGAATTATCTCCCCGTTTTATAACTCCATCTTGCAATTTGATTGAATTATCTCCCCGTTTTTTTTTTAAATTGTTTTTGTCTCTTATTTCAATACTATTCACAACAGAGCCTTCCAACTTCACATGAATGTTCCTTGGGACAAGACCTTTTCAGTCATACCACGCTTTTTGACCTTTGAACTTTGACCTATTTTTCGAAAAATTAACCAAAAAAACTTAACCTTGACCATATTTCCAAATGTATTTGGCCTACCTTCATGAAACTTCATACACATACTCACCATCACAAGAGCTACATTCCCTACAAGTTTTATAACTCCATCTTGCAATTTGATTTGACTTAGAACTTTTGTTTTCTAAAAGAAACTGCAGACGAGCGTTGGCACCCGCTTGCGGTGCTCTTGTTTAACTTAGACTGTTTTTCAGATCTAATAACGCGAAAAGTCTATAAGGCGTAGGTACCTTGTTAGGGATTTAACCCTCTCACAAGTCTTTACCTTTAATTCATGAGTCTTTCTCCTCTGACAGGGCTATAGCGGGGCTATAGTCAGATCCTCTGACAGTTCTAGTTTTATTAGCTCACCTGCCACATAGTGACAAGGTGAGCTTTTGTGATCACTTTTTGTCTGTCGTGCGTCTGTGCGTGCGTCCGTAAACAATTTCAAATAAGTATATCTCTAATACCCAATGGTCAATCTTGATCAAAATTCATGAGAAGCATCATCAGGTAGGGGGAAAGGCTGTATAAGGTTTTTGGGCTGATCAGATTGGAATTCTGGTTGCCATGGCAACATATAGCTCCCATAGACTTACAATGGGAAAAAAATTAAAATATCTTCTTCTCTGAAACCACAGGGCCCAGAGCTTAAATATTTAGCATGTATTAAAGGCCAGTGGTCAACTGCATAATTCCTGCCAATCATGTCCTTGGGGTTCAAATTGGCCGCGCCCCGGGGCCCCTTCGCTCCCATAGACTCATAATGGAACAAAAAGCTTCAAAAATCTTCTTCCCGGAAACCACAGGGCCCAGAGCTTAGATATTTAGCATGTAGCAACGGCAAGTGGTCGCCTACATAATTCCTGCCAATCATGCCCCTGGGGTCCAAATGGGCCACACCCGGGGCCCTTTAGCTCCTATAGACTCATAATGGAAAAAAGCTTCAAAAATCTTCTCTGAAACCACAGGGCCCAGAGCTGAGATATTTTGCACGTAACAACAGCAAGTGGTTACCTACATAATTCCTGCCAATCATGCCCCTGGGGTCCGTTTGGCCACACCCACGGGCCCCTTCGCTCCCATAGACTCATAATGGAACAAAAAGCTTCAAAAATCTTCTTCTCGGAAACCACAGGGCCCAGAGCTTAGATATTTAGCATGTAGCAATGGCAAGTGGTCACCTACATAATTCCTGCCAATCATGCCCCTGGGGTCCGAACGGGCCACGCCCCGGGGCCTTTAGCTCCTATAGACTCATAATGGAAAAAAGCTTCAAAAATCGTCTTCTCTGAAACCACAGGGCCCAGAGCTGAGATATATGGCATGTAGCAACAGCAAGTGGTCTCCTACATAATTCCTGCCAATCATGCCCCTGGGGTCCAAATTGGCCACACCCCGGGACCCCTTCGCTCCCATAGACTCATAATGGAAAAAAAGCTTAAAAATCTTCTTCTCTAAAAACAAAGGGCCCAGAGCTTAGATATTTAGCATGTAGCAACGGCCAGTGGTCACCTACATAAATCCTGCCAATCATGCCCCTGGGTTCCAAATGGGCGACGCCACGGGGCCCCTTAGCTCCCATAGACTCATATTGGAACAAAAAGCTTCAAAAAATTTTCTTCTCGGAAACCACAGGGCCCAGAGCTTAGATATTTAGCATGTAGCAACGGCAAGTGGTCACCTACATAATTCCTGCCAATCATGCCTCTGGGGTCCAAACAGGCCACGCCCCGGGGCCCTTTAGCTCCTATAGACTCATTTGGAAAAAGCCTCAAAAATCGTCTTCTCTGAAACCACAGGGCCCAGAGCTGAGGTATTTGGCATGTAGCAATGGCAAGTGGTCACCTACATAAATCCTGCCAATCATGCCCCTAGGGTCCAAATGGGCCACACCCCGGGGTCCCTTAGCTCCCATAGACTTATAATGGAAAAAAAAAAGCTTCAAAAATCTTCTTCTCTGAAACCACATGCCCCTGGGTTCCAAATGGGCCATGCGCCGGGGCCCCTTTGCTTCCATAGACTCATAATGGAAAAAAAGCTTAAAAAATCTTCTTCTCTGAAACCACAGCACCCAAAGCTTAGATATTTAGCAGATAGCAACGGTAAGTGGTCACCTACATAATTCCTGCCAATCATGCCCCTGGGGTCCAAAAGGGCCACGCCCCAGGGCCCCTTAGTTCCTATAGACTCATAATGGAAAAAAAAACTTCAAAATTCTTCTTCACTGAAACCACAGGGCCCAGAGCTTAGATATTTAGCATGTGGCAATGGCAAGTGGTCACCTACATAAATCCTGCCAATCATGCCCCTGGGGTCAAAATTGGCCACACCCGGGGCCCCTTAGCTCCCATAGACTCATAATGAAAAAAAAAAGCTTCAAAAATCTTCTTCTCTGAAACCACAGCGCCCAGAGCTTAGATATTTAGCATGTAGCAACGGCAAGTGGTCACCTTCATATTTCCTGCCAATCATGCCCCTGGGGTCCAAATGGTCCAAGCCCCGGTTCCCCTTAGCATCCATAGACTCATAACGGAAAAAAGCTTCAAAATCTTCTTCTCTGAAAACACAGGGCCCAGAGCTGAGATATTTGGCATGTAGCAACAGCAAGTGGTCACCTACATAATTCCTGCCAATCATGCCCCTGGGGTCAAAATTGGCCACACCCGGGGCCCCTTAGCTCCCATAGACTCATAATGAAAAAAAAAAGCTTCAAAAATCTTCTTCTCTGAAACCACAGCGCCCAGAGCTTAGATATTTAGCATGTAGCAACGGCAAGTGGTCACCTTCATATTTCCTGCCAATCATGCCCCTGGGGTCCAAATGGGCCAAGCCCCGGGGCCCCTTAGCTCCCATAGACTCATAATGGCAAAAAGCTTCAAAAATCCTTTTCTCAGAAACTGTGAAGCACAGAACTTAGATATTTAGTATCTAGCAACATATTTATAGCCAGCTACATAAATCCTGCTAACCCTGCCCCTGGGGTCAAAATGGCCTCGCCCGAGCTCATCATCTCCAATAGACTTATAATGGGAAAAAACTTAAAAAATCTTCTTCTATTAAACCATAAGGCCCAGAGCTTTTTTAGTATGTAGCAACGTCAAGTGGCCACCTACATAAATCCTGCCAGTTATGCCCCTGGGATCCAAATTGGCCCCACCACAGGGCTCTTTAGCTTCCATAGACTTTCAATTGGAGAAACTTCAAAAATCTTCTTCTCTGAAAACACAGGGCCCTTATATAAATGAAAAAAAAAAAACACGAAAAAAAAAACAACTTAAAATAGGGAAAAAAATCTTCAAAAATCTTCTTCTCGGAAACCATAAGTCCCAGAGCTTAGGTATATAGCATGTAGCAATGTCCAGTGGTCGCCTACATGAATCCTGCCAATCATGCCCCTGGGGTCCAAATCCTGTGGCTCCTAAACTCCAACAAACTTATAATGGAAAAAGCTTCAAACATCTTCTTTGAAACCATGAAGTACAGACCTTGGATATTTAGTATATAGCAACACAAAATGGTCGCCTACATAAATCCTGCCAACCGTGCCGTGTTGAGATGAAATATCATCTCAAGCCCTGTCGCCCAATGAAACCAGCAGGGTTTATAAGCATGGACACCGCTTTGTCTGAGCTTAGATATTTAGTATGTAGCAATGTCAAGTGGTCTCCTACACTAATGATTTTCTTGTACACAGGTGAGCGATATAGGGCCCTCTTGTTTAAACAGGCATAACTTTGTTATTTTTTGGTCAATTTCAGTGTACCAAATGTAGGGCAACAGTACAGATAAACAGTACAGATAAACAGTACAGACCCCCTAGAACATGTACTGCATTCTGCAATGCCTGATCTGTGTCAGTACTCTTTGTTAAGTGCGCTTTGATCTGTCTGAAAAAGGCATGAAGCTAGAGAAAAGGGGCATGGAACCGCGCCATGCTAAATAAGGCTGGGGGAAGGACTATTTTGTTCCAAATGGAATCTTCCTCCTTATGTATATAGCACATGACCATTTCAAAATTCAGGGGTGTCAGTTTGTGTTTTCAAAATTTATTTGGAAAATGGCTTAACTTTTTGCAAACAGTGTAGGCCCTGATCAGACGCCACATTCTGCGGCATCTGATCTTGGTCTGCACTGTTTGCCTATTACCCATTTTGGGGTTTCTGGTAGTCACTGGGTTAAAGTGCATGCCACCGAAGAAAGGCACCTAGCGAAAGAACAAATACATGGTCAAGGGGTTTCAGCTAGTGAAGAACAAAATTAGTCTAGCTTCTAAGAATTGTTTTCTTAAACAAACTTTAACGCTTATCATGCTGTTCATGACAACCCCTATCTTTGGAAACTTTGTAGATCCAGATCAGAAGCCATCTGATCAGGATCTACACTGTTTGACACTCAATTTATGAATTTCTAGGAATAATTTACATCAAGTTATCTGATTGGTTCAAAGTCAGAAATGGGTGTGGCTAAACTGAATATTCAGCAAGAGAAGGGTTAAATATGATCCAAGAATTATTTGGCTTGAAAATGATGTCAGGGTCATCAAGGCTGTTGCCACGACGAACTGTACCAAGACACCCAGGCTTCTGTGGCCTAATGAGTAAGAGCGCTGACTCTTTAATCAAATAGGTCTTTCAAATTTGTGGTTTGCATCTCGCTCAGGCCACATAGGGATGGCAAGTTCTGCAACAGAAGATCATGTGGGTTTTCTCAAGGCATTCAGGTTTCCACCCACCTCTGACCAAAATTATTTTCCCAGCAAATAGACACCATGGCATAGTGGGTAAGAGCACTGACTCTTAACCAGTATGTCTCCCACTTCTGTGGTTCAAGCCTTGCTCGGGTCACATGTGAGACGTCAAGTTCTGAAAAGGAAGGTCATCTTGTTTCTCTCCGGGTACTCGGGTTTTCACCCACCTCTGTATACCAATCAGCTTGAAATAAGTGAATTAATCCTGAAAGGGTTGTACCCCCCCCCCCCCCCACCCACCCACCCCCCAAAAAATGTACATGGTTATATCACAAGGATGGGGGAAAACCGTCGCTTTCACCTTATTTTTAGGCTGCAGGCCCCTAAAAACTGTCAATTTGGTCCAAAAATGGCTTGTGTGCACCCTATCTCATGAACAAATTGAATTTTTGTCAAATTTCATAACAACCTACCTAAGATTTGACTAGTTTAGTGACCTTGACCTAATTTGCATGGTATAGTTCTCCTGAAAAATTAATTTTCAGCCCAAAATGGTATTTCTGCACCCTATCTCTTGAAGACGTTGAATTCTGGTCTAACTTGGTATATTTGTACATGTAACAGAGGCGTAGCCATGAATTTGATATTGGTGCGACCAAAACATATACAGCGCCGAAGGCGCAAAGCCCTCCTAGGGAAGGGGTAAGGGTCCATGGAAAATTGTTGAAAAAAAAAAAAATGCTGCATTCTGGTGGCTTCTGGGGTATTTTGTGAAGAGTTTTCTCTGCTAGAATGATAGAAATAATTTTGCACTTTTTGCCAAGAATTATGCTCTATTTGTGTCAAAGTTATTTGTGAGACTAGTTGCACCAATACAAAATATTGGTGAGACCAAATCGCACCAATCTCACCAACAGCTACGCCCATGTGTAATTCAGGAGATATGGTGAAGATAAACAAAAACTGAACATTCTTTGCATGTGTGTGGCCTTGAACAGTAGATCCAGGTCATCAAAATCTTATCAAATTTGGCTGTACTTCATTATTTAGTTCAGGAGATAAATGCAAGAAAGTTGAGAATCTTTGAAAATATGTAATTGTTGGACCCTTTTGACCTTGAAAAGTAGGTCATGGTCTCCAAAATTTAGTCAAGTGTTTTGTGTGTTGAACTGACAATAGACCAAATTTGATTTGATGAGAGGTCTTGACTTGATAGATTTTGTAAGGTAACCGGGCGCTAAAAGCACATAGGGGCTACCCCCATCTCGCTAAATGGGATTTGTTTATGAACTGCTCTTCCCAGGGCCTCCAATGTGCTGGCACTTGTCAATTTGACAGGTGTCAGCTGACCAATGGGAATATACTGAACTCTTACTCGGAGGAAGGCACAAATCGCACCCAAGGAACAGCGTTTGTCCCTAAGAAACACAGTTCTGTAGCGATTTTAGAATTTTGAGTGCAGGAATCAGACCAAAGACGGGCTCTAGTATGTGATGACGTGTTGCCAATTTCGACTGCCAAATGTGTCAGAGCACAGCCCTGTTTTCGAATGTCTGGCCGAGGAAAAAAGCTAACATACATTATCAGTTCTGGCTTCCATTATTCTCTGCCTCCATCCCTGACATGGCAAAGAAAATGCCTTCGGTCACGATGCTTGTTAAAGGTGATAACGCATGAAATTTTTGAATTATGAACAGACATCTAAAGTGAGCCAGGATGGGTGACTAATAGACCAGCCAATTCCGGCTATTGCAAAAAGTCCTAGTAACCTCGCTCTCATCACGGAGACCTGCCTATGCAAGTGGGGTTCAAAATTGCATAGATGTGTCTCAGTGATGTGTTTGGAGGTATGTGTTTGTTTGGGAAAGGCGGTGATGAGGCTAATCAGCCATTTTGCAATCCCGCTAATTTTTATTTTTGAATGGTCTTCCAAAAGGCATTTTTAAGGGACTTCCTATTTCTAAATACCTAGCAAATGGTGGATATTGCCGTTGCCCCGCCTATAAAGATATTTAGCGCGTGACCTGTCCCTGTTTGTATGCTCTGTTCTGGCAGTATTTATGCCTTCGCTTTGCATACTGCCGGGGACTTCATCCTGTTGGTACCTAGGGGGAAGCCCAGTACAGGCTTTCTCCCAGGTGCCCTCAGGATGTTGTTCTGACGCTCCCCGTCGAGCCTCCTCTCGTTCCTGAAATAGAAAAGTCGGATTAGTGCTTTGGGACCCATGTGGGCGCTCGGATCAGTGTAGTTGTGTCCAGTTTCTTGTCCCCCGGGTTCCCAACTGTACCTGTAATACAAACAAAAGTCATTAGTGCATAGTGTGCTTGTGCTAATATGACCGCGCCATCCGTCACATATTTTGGCTTCCACTTCTGTGCACAGGGCGGGCCGGGCTTGTGAGGGGGAACTCCCCCCCACCCAGGCACGGTCCAGCTTGATGAGAGGTCATCATTTGGTCCAGAAGATATACAACAGAGTCCAAAATGGGACAGTCTTTGCACTCATGTGACTAAGACAAGGTCAGCACCCAGCTAGCATTCTACATAAATCTGCAGCGGGCCGTTAGCGGCCCGTTAGCTACCCTGACGGGCCGCTAACGGCCCGTTGTAGATTTATGTAGAATGCTACCCAGTAAGCATTCTACATAAATCTACAGCGGGCCGTTAGCGGCCCGTCAGGGTAGCTGACGGGCCGCTAACGGCCCGCTGTAGATTTATGTAGAATGCTAGCAGGGTAGCTGGGCAGGACCTTATCAAGTCTTTGGTAGTTTGTACCAAATTTGTCGGCAATAACCGCATGTATTCATGAATTTGTTCTGCAGATTGGGTCCAGAGAGCTATTTTGGAGCTTTGAGACTTTTTAGAAGCCTGTAACTTTGAAAATAAGGATGAGACCACTTCAGTCTTATAAGTTAACCCTTTTTTGTACCAAATGGAATCTTCCTCCTTATATTATAGGCTAGCAGGAGTCCATTAAAAAATTTAGGGGTGTCAGGTTGTGTTAATTTCATCAAAATTTATTTGGAAATTAGCAAACAGTGGAAGCCCTGATCAGATGCCGCATTATGCGGCTTCTGATCTGGGCCTGCACTGTTTGCCCTGGTACCCGTTTTGGGGATTCCGGTACAAAAATGGTTAATTGTTGGTTGGTTGAATTGAGCCATTTTGTGTCAGAAACCAAAAAAAGGGGTGCCTTGGCAAACAGTGCAGGCCCAGATCAGACGCCACAGACTGCGGCATCTGATCAGGGCCAACACTGCTTGCAAAAAGTTCCCCCAATTTTTTCAAATAAATTTTGAAGAAAAGACTACCTGACAGCCCTTAATTTTGAAATGAACTCCTGCTATTTATATGGTCGAAGATTCCATTTGGTACAAAAAGAGATGCTATATGCCATAGTTTACAGGGATACATACTAACAGGTGCCCAGTTGCCCAAGGCGCCTAAAAGCTGTTAACCAGTATAGTTAGACTTGCCCAAATCCCTACATTTACATTTTTTATTTTATTTTTTATTTTTAAATGAAAGTCTCTTTAAATAAAAAAATATGTAAAAGTCTCTTTAGTCTTCATCTCTGAATGTTAATTTCACAATTTTCATAAAAGACTGTATTGCTATTTCATTTACAATGTATTTATTTATTTATTTTTTTTTTGTAAACAATTATTTCTACACCTAATTAACAGACTTGGGCAAGTCTACAGTAATCAGTATAGTGCACATTCTTTTGCCAGAAACTGACAACTGCCCCTTTGAATCAGCGGAAGGGAGAGAATGATTACAGAAAAGATTTCGTGATCAATCTCCACGAAAGAATGTTGCCCACCCTGGCAGGTATCAAACCCGCATCCTCCTGATTACCAGTCAGACATGCATTCGACTGAGCTTCAGAGGCTGGTGTCCCCGTGCATATACATGTATTATAATATGCGAGTTTCTTTATGTATGTAGGTACCCATATTCATTAGGTTTAACAATGTGCTTGTACTGTTAATGATTACCAATAACTGTATGTAGATTAGTTGGTGAATCACCCTGTTTTGACCATAGGGGATTTACCCTGACCTTTGCAGAAAGTTCATGGGGGAACTAATTATGTAATTTGTCTAGAACTGGCTGCAGGCAATTAGTTATTAATGCCAATAAACCACACAAGTTTATGCTATATTTACCTCAGATATGGTTTTATTCAGGAGGTGAAATGTCCATCTCAGACCAGGGGTCAGTCTGAGGTCAAAACTGGGCAAATCTGCTGGTCAAACACCTGCTTTGGCTAACAGTTTGTATCTATCTGTATCTAATTGGATGTCTGAATTCAGAGGGAGAACATTCCAGTCATTAGATTTCTTTGGAATTTCAGGGATTTTTAAACATAATTAACTGTGGTGGTACATTCCATTCTGCTGTTGATTTTTCAAGACATTAGAATTTTAGAATTTATTTGGAATTATTTTGTGCATATTTATTCTTTCCAAAGTCCAGTTTTTACAAGTAATTACTAATATATTGGAAAACAGCATATGATCCAGAGTTCAGGTAAGTTCAAGACCTTTCAGTGAGCCACACCACTGGAAAATGTACCTTCAACTGCCACGGGTACTAAAATTCCAGAGCAGATGACAATCTGACTTTTAAATTATTTTTCATCAAAAATAAGGCTTGACATTACATGTGAATCGTCTGCCCTGCAGACGATTCTCATGTAATGCCAAGCCTTATTTTTGATGAAAAAAAAAATTAGAAAAAGAAGCACTCTGAAAATGTTGTCTGCTAATTAAGATTAGTGGTCAAAGGGTTAATCTGATCGCTCCAGGGCTCGGTTGGGGATCAGAGCAGTTTGATCAGGCTCCACACGAATATTTAAACTTCTTGGAATCTAAGAACATTGCTCATTGATAGTCACTGACAACAGGTAGGTCTGGGGCCATGGTATAACCTAGGTTTTGTCAGTTTATGGCTGTATTATTGGCAACTTTCACAGTGTTTTAATTGGTCAGATATTACTCTCACTGGTCAAAGGTTTATGAAAGGTCAGTATCTACATGTTGAGCATATAGGATTGCCTATATAAACATGTCTGAAATACAAATACAAGGAAATGGAGAGAAAAATAATTAGAACATCTGACAGGTTGAAATCAAAGCACTGAGAGCACTGGTGGGTTGATTTCCACGAGTGCGGGCTGGGAAAAAGGTCTGAGCGGAGACTTGGACTGTTTAGTTTACCCTTTAACCCTAAAGCATGTTAAGCTGTCCAGAAAACTGAATCTTAAAATGTCGGCTGAATCTTTGAATCTTTTCATACTTTTATCATACAGGCAAACAGTGTGAACCCAGATCAGACTGCTCCTAGAGGAGCAGTCTGATCTGAGTCCACACTGTTTGCAACAATGACTTTACAATAAACTGGCAGACGACAGTTGTTGTGATTGGCATGTTATGGGTTAATAGCAATTGATTGCGCCCACCAGTACGTCATAAAACTGGAAAACCTTAATAGCATGTCCCACCACATGATAATTTTTCGGACAGACATTGTAACTACAAAGCATTTCATACAAACCAGAGAGTACAGGCACAGGGCCCAAATATTGTGATTTATATATAATACACACTTAGACTGGCACAAAATTGTCCGAAATTAATGATGCCCTTGCCCATGTATAAATAGCTCAAACCTGCCAGAAAATTGAACCCTATTCCTGTTACTGTACCTTCATCAAACAATGTAGACCCTGATCAGATGTCACTGATTTCCAGTGTCCTGGCATAGGAGCTCGATCAGTCCCTGTTTTACAGATAACTCTTTACACTGCACTCTCACTTCACAATGACAAGACTAGTTCTGCTATAATTGGCAGCTAATTTGTTGATAAAAAAATGTAGAGTATTTGTCCATTTTTCTTTAAATGTACTTGTCCTTAACCCATATTTGACAATGGAATCTTCCACCTAGTAAGATTGGAGTTGTCCATTTTCAATTATAGGGGTGTCACCTTTATGTTCCAGGCAAGTTTTACAAAAATGAATGTTCTTTGAGAAAACACTGTAGACCCAGATCAGACGCCGCAGAAGGCGGCGTCTGACCTGGGTCTGCACTGTTTGCCAATGTTCACAACATATGTTTTCATACAGAAATAAGAAAAATAATATTTGGATGCCCCCTCTGTTTGTACCCCAACAACAGTGTTATAAAGAGATTGTGATATTTTGAAATAATCATGTTCGTTATTTTCAGGTTGAAGTCTATTGCTTTGAGTTAAATTTGACAATCACTGACATTTTTAATGACTCTACTTTTTTTTTATCGTTTTAAGTTGATTTTCAAAGCTACTTTTCTCCTATGTAACATTTTATTGTCCACCAAGCTATTGATGATGTCACAATCTATAAAATGTGGTACCTGTCATTTGACTGCAGGGCTGATCAAAGCCGAAAGTCCCTAGCTCAGCTTGGCCCCGTCCATCGGGGCTAGGAGAAAAAGATTGGGCTCCATGGTGCTTCCATGCAGAGCTGAAACTGACTGAACATGAGTACTGCAGGTAAACCGCTTAGAAGGTTTAAGCTTGCCCAGGCAAAGTGGTGCGAGTCGGGCCATCCATGTACATAAACGCTATTGGTTTCATTGGGCGGCAGGGCTTGAGATGTCAATTCATCTCAGTGTCACAAAATTGGAAGCAACATCTCGAAAATGTCCAAAATAGTGTTGACGATGACGTTAAACCACAATTCAATAAACCATGCAACCCTTGCCCAGGACATGTGAATTTCATTGTGGGACAAGAGGATATTTTATGGAAATGTATACAAAACGCATAACCCATATATGCTCCCAAATCACCCTTTAGGATAGGCTCCAGGCCGACCATTTAATGACCTTGAACTTGTGGAACAAATAGATTAGTATCCCAGAGGACAGCCAATCTGCTTGATGATTAAATTCATTTAAAGATTTTCCTTGACTTTAATTGATTAAAAAATGTTTAAATGTCATATGCTGGTATTTTAAAACCAGGCAGATTACAGAATGACACAGACTGGATGCAAGGCACACATAATTGTGTCTATGGCTAGTATGTTTCACATGTTTGTGAAAAGTTCAGTGATTTACTAAATAAATTTCTATAAATAACTCGTACTGATCTAAAACAGTGAAATTTTGCTATAATTTAGGACCAGCTAAAATAAAGACTAAAAATAATTCTGCTTTTAGGGGGAATGGGAACACCTGGCAGATTTTTCCTCCATTTTTATGCCCTGCCATTCAAAAAATGGCGGGGTATTATGCTATACCCTCCGAAATTTTGACTGTCTGTCCATCCGTCAGTCAGCGCCCCATAGTTCTGTGTCCGCTCCATAACTCTGATAATGTTTGAGATATTTTCACGAAACTTCACAGATATGTAAAGCACTAACACACGACATGCAGAACATATAAACCTTAACTCTGATTTTTCTAGTTTTGGAGTTGTTGCCCATTGAACATAGACATTTCTATCATAGTTTCGTGTCCGCTCCATAGCTTCGATACCATTTGAGATATTTCCATGAAACTTCACAGATATGTAGAGCACCATGAGACGACGTGCAGAACATATGAACCATAACTCTGATTTTCCTATTGCCCTTGGAACTTTGAATATAGCTGTTGCTATCAGTTTCGTGTCCGCTCCATAAATCTGATACCATTTGAGATATTTTCACGAAACTTCACAAGTATGTAGAGCGCTATCAGACAACATGCAGAACATATGAACCATAACTCTGATTTTCCTACTTTTGAAGTTATTGCCCATTAAACATTTGTTGTAGCCATTTCTATCGTAGTTTTGTGTCTGCTCCATAACTTCGATACCATTTGAGATATTTCAGTGAAACTTCACAGATATGTAGAACGTCATTAGATGACGTGCAGAACATATAAACCATAACTCTGATTTTCCTACTTTTGGAGTTTTTCCCTTTGAACTTTTAATAAAGCTGTTACTATCAGTTTCGTGTCAGCTCCATAACTCTGATACCATTTTGAGATATATTCACAAAACTTCACAGATATGTAGAGCACTTTCAGATGATGCACAGAACATATGAACAGTAACTCTGATTTTCTTACTTTTTGAGTGTTCACCCTTTGAACATTGAACATAGACGTTTCTATCATCTCCATAACTTTGATACCGTTTGAGATTTTCATGAAACAGACTGATATGTAGAACACCATGAGTCAACGTGCAGAACATTGAACTCTAACTCTGATTTTCCAACTTTTGGAGTTATTGCCCTTTGAACCTTGAAATTGCAGTTGCTATCAGTTTTGAATCTGCTCCATCTCTGCACTATTTGAGATATTTTCATGAAACTTCACAGATATGTAGAGCAGCCTGAGACGACATGCAGAACATATGAACCATAACTCCTGATTTTCCTACTTTTGGAGATATAGCCCCTTGAACATAGCTGTTTCTATCTTGTAGTCTGAAGCACTATATCTCTTGAACTTAACCCTTGTCCTGCTGAGCCCGGATATGCCTTATCTTTGAAACAATGTAGATCCAGATCAGATGGCTTCTGAAGAAGCCATCTGATCAGGATCTTCATTGTTTGCCATCCAGTTTATAAATTTGTTGCAATAATTTGCATCAAGTAAACTGATTGGCTGATAATCAGTGGTGGGTGTGACTTATTTAAATATACAGCAGGACAAGGGTTAATGATTGATTCTGACCAAACTTGCATGGTTACACCACAAAAACAGCCATTAGGTTTTGTTTCACTGTGACATAGCACTTGCCTGATGCGGGTAAGGTTGACACGATTAATCCTATAATCGGTTAATCGATCGATAAATCCCACAAAAATGTTTATCATTTCTGATTAGTTTTTAATCGATTACTTGATAGGTACAATTTACTACCCAAAGTTATGCCTAAAACAGCTGAATGAGTGGCAAACAGTGCAGACCCTGATGAGACGCCGCATAATGCGGCGTCTCATCTGGGTCTACACTGTTTGCTCAGGCCTGTCTGTTCAAATATACATATGGTAAAGTGCAACATATGGTAAGAGTCATGCTCAGACAGAAAGCCAGACAGGTAAAATTATGACAGAAACTTTAACGATAACTAATCGATTATCGATCGCAATGGCAGGACTGATAATCGATTATCTTTTCAGCTCCGATTAGCCAGCCCTAGATGCGGGTGTTTCATGCAGTGTAGTGGCGGGGCATCAGGCAGTGTTATACAAAGGGAGATAACTTTCAGGACTTCCTGTTCACTTTTCTATAAACCCTATAAACCCCACTGAAAAATGGGTCTACTCTTACAGGAAAGAATTTGATCCTCAGGAGTAAATTCTCTCCTTCAAAAGTTGGCTCCTATTGACATGGGAGACAAAAATACTTTTGCAGGAGTTGCCTCCCCTGAAGGTGTTTCCATTCCCCTTAAATGCATGCATATAAGGTTTCAGTTTTCTACATCAAGTCTCCTCCAGAATGAGGTTTAAAAGTGGTCTTATCCCATTGTAATTGCTAGTGGACTCCTCCATTGTTATATGATGGACAAGTCCAATTGTCGTATAAGGGGTGTCAGGTCTATTTTTTCGTTTTTTTTTTTTATTCTATTTTTGACAGAAAATTCTGTCAGCAAATAGTGCAGGCCCTGATCAGACACCATGTTCTGCGGCGTCTGATCTGGGCCTGCACTGTTTGCCAAGGTACTCCTTCAAGGGATTCCCCCGCATGCAGTGGGTTAAAGACCACTAGGCAGTTGTTACATGTATATAGGAATTTTTCTAACATTACGATAACACGCCCGTGCGACATGGTGCATTTTTTTCACATCCCCAAAATGGATACTTTTCTGATGGAAATCTGTGATATTTTACTTATTTTTACTGCAAACATAGGTTTTTGGGTGCTCGTTGGACCGCCTCATTGAGGCGGTTCTAACGAGTACCCACAACCTATGTCTTGTAGCAGAAATAAGAAAATTAATTTATATCCCCGTAAACCCCAGTCTTCTTTATATAAATTGGGGTTTAGGGGGGTACTCATTTCACGGATCTGTTCACGTGATGAAAGGCAGAGTTCATTTTGGATAAAATGTTTTCAACCAACTTCTTATCATGCTCAGATCAGCTGGAGCTGATAATTTTGTCTAATCTTCTTGAAATTCCACACTGGACTGTCAAACTTATCTAGTGAAAATATCCCTCTGTCTTGTAGACTTGCCCAAGTCTGTTAACCTTTAACCTGCTGAATATTCAATTAAGCCACACTCATTTCTGACTTTGAACCAATCAGATTACTTGATGCAGCTTATTTCTACATATTCATAAACTGAATGTCAAACTGTGTAGATCCTGATCAGATGGCTTCTTCAGAAGCCATCTGATCTGGATCTACACTGTTTGCAAAGATAGGGCTTGTCGCCTACAGCAGGGTAAAGGTTAATTAGGTGTCCATTGTAAAAATAATTGTTTACAAAAATAAAAAATAAATACATTGTAAATGAAATAGCAATACCGTCTTTTATGAAAATTGTGAAATTAACAGACCCTACATTCACAGATGAAGACTAAAGAGACTTTTACATATTTTTTGTTTAAAGGGGCTTTCATGTAAAAATAAAAAATGTAAATGTAGGGACTTGGGCAAGTCTATCTGTCTTGTAAAGAATGATTTTGCTAGAATAGTCATCTTGCTCCCATTTTGGTCAGTTTAAGCCCAGTTAACATTTCCAAGTTTTGGTGAACATATTTTGGAGGTTGACCTTATTAACCCTTATCTTGCTGAATATTCATTTAAGCCCCACCCATTTCTGTCTATCAACCAATCAAATAACTTGATGTAATTTATTGCTACAAATTAATAAACTGAATGCCAAACAGTGTAGATCCTGATCAGATGGCTTCTTCAGAAGCCATCTGATCTGGATCTACACTGTTTGCGAAGATAGAGGTTTTTGTGAACAGCAAGATAAGGGTTAAAAAGCTGATTCTGAATTATCAAGACTTTGAAATATCCAGAGCTTAAATGTGTGTGCTTCTGTTTGCCTACAGGATACTCAGCCCTGGTCCAAAGCTAATATTCTGAATTTTTGACGCTTATGTCCCACAAAGAGGGTTGACCCGTCGTTAAACAGGAAATCATCAATTCATAATATTCTGAATTTTCATTATTTTACTTTAATTTAACCCATTGTATGCGGGAAAGCCCTAAAGGGGTACCTTAGCAAACAGTCTAGGCCCAGATATTCTGCAGCATATGTCAGGGCCTACACTGTTTGCTAACAGAATTTTCTGTCAAAAATAGAATAAAAACGAAAAAATAGGCCTGACACCCCTTATATGACAAATGGACTTGTCCAACATATAGCAGTGGAAGAGTCCACTAGCATACAATCATGGGTTTATGCTCTAAAAGAGTATATTTTTCATGCGGACGAGGAGCAAAAATTAATTTTTCCTACCGTATATTAACGTAGGCATGAGCAATTAGTGTAGACCCCAATGAGATGCCTCTGAATGCCGTGTCTCATCAGGGTCTACACCATTTACCACTCATCAAGCTGTTCTTAGACACCACATAGGGTAGTAAGCTGTACTTGTTCAAATTTTAGAACAAGTATGGTAAGGAGTTGAGCTGTCCGAATATTTGGGGTAAATTTGGTACCTTTAACCCTTCTTGCTGAATATTCATTTAGGCCACACCCATTTCTGTTTATCAACCAACCAAACTACTTGATGTAATTTATTGCTACAAATTCATAAACTGAATGCCAAACAGGGTAGATCCTGATCAGAAGCCATCTGATCTGGATCTACACTGTTTGCAAAGATAGGGGTTGTTGTGAACAGCAAGATAAGGGTTAATTTGACCCAGTCTAAAATTCTGGGTCAGTTTACCCATTGTATACTAGTGGACCATTCCATTGCTATAAGTTTGAGAAGGCCATTTGTCATATAAGGGATGTCAGGCCTATTTTTCGTTCTTTATTCTATTTTTGACGGACAATTCTGTTAGCAAATAGTGCAGGCCCTGATCAGACACCCCATTCTGCGGTGTCTGATCTGGGCTTGCACTGTTTGCCAAGATACCCCTTTAGGGGTTTTCCACATATGAAGGGTTAAAGAGCAAAGTTGAGCAAACCAAGATATTCTTAAGGTTGACCTTGTTGGGGGTTGTGTGAGTGCATGTAGATATATTTATACATTTGATTTCTTTTATCTTTTCAGTGACAAAAAAAGACTTGATGTCTCATGACGTCGGTGGACGACGCACCCTCCTCCTCACAGACGACGGAGGCGTTATCCTCCCCGACCTCGAGGGTGCAGTCGACAAACATCATTGGGATGGAAAATCCACTTGATAATGTCATTCACCTGATCACTCCTCCAGGGATTCCTATTTCCATGGCAACACCAATTTCCATGGCAGCCGCAGGAGGGAGTGGGAGCAGTAATGTTTTGGCGATGCCTACAAACTTACAGACGATAACAATTGCGCCGGGAAATTTTGCTGTGCCTGTTACTCTGGCTGCAGCTCAACAACTGGTAAAAATAGATTCCGCTATAGTATGCTGCGGATAAGGGGATTTAGTGAGGATAATTTGGCATAGCTCCAGATGAGGCTTTTTTTATCAGAAAAGTACTGTCTGCAAGAAAACAAACATTGTGGATACTCATTGAAAGAGCCTCCCGAGGCACTTCCAATGAGTATCCATAACATTTTTTCATGCAGTAGTAATTTTTTCTTATTTCTTCACAAAAACATATGTTGTTGGTACTCAGTGGAAACTTCCAGTTGGTACCAACAACATGTTTTCATGCAGAAATAAGAAAAATAGTATGTGAATGCCACCCGTCATGTCTGGGGCTATGATTTGGAACACATATGTTGTGGATTTGGAAAATATATGTAGTGAGGTCTCACAACATGTCTTCATGCAGAAATAAGAAAAATAGTATGTGGAGACTCCCATCATATCCAGGGCTATGATTTGGAATAATTATAGCCTCGCTTTGAAAAAGTGGGGGCTATATTGGATTTGGCTTGTCCGGAATTCCGTCTGTCTGTCTGTCTGTCTGTCTGTCTGTCTGTAATCTTGTCCGGAATTCCGTCTGTCTGTAATATTTGATAGTGGGTACCTTGTTACCACAACTCCTCTTACAGTTCTAGGTCAATCCTTTTGAAACTTTACAGGTGTTTTCATATAGGTCTGAAGATGTGCATATTCTTTTTTCATTATCCTTAAATAATTTTTTTCACTTATTTCACCTTTTTTAACTTAGACAATTTTTGAGATCTACTAATGTTAAAATGTATAGGGAGTAGCTACCTTGTTACCGCAACTCCTCTAACAGTTCTAGGTCAATCCTTTTGAAACTTCATAGGTGTTTTCATATAGGTCTGAAGATGTGCATATTCTTTTTTCATTATCCTTAAATAATTTTTTTCACTTATTTCACCTTTTTTAACTTAGACAATTTTTGAGATCTACTAATGTTAAAATGTATAGGGAGTAGCTACCTTGTTACCGCAACTCCACTTACAGTTCTAGGTCAATCCTTTTGAAACTTAACAGGTGTTTACATATAGGTCTGAAGATGTGCATATGCTTTTTTTATTATCCAAAACTTATTTTTTCTCCTCTGACAGGGCTATAGCGGGTGCTCTAGTCAGATCCTCTGACAGTTCTAGTTTTTCTTGATTCTTCACCAAAAATGTTGTGGGAGGATAATTTATGGATAACTTCCTTACTTCTTGTTAGAAACATACATTACCCACAACATATTTCTAACCAGAAATAAGAAAAGGTGGGTACCCACAAACGTTTCTAACAAGAATTCTAACACAGCGCGCTTATATAGGCAATGGAAAATAACTGTGTTTCATTCTGCAACAATCACGGCAAGGAAGAGCGTGACGAGTGACGTCATTAAAAAACACCAATTTATGACGTCACTAGTCGATTTCCTTGACGTTAGACGGTGTAACGTCATTTTTTTCGCATCAAAAACGTTAGAAAAGGATATAAATGCATGTGTTTCACTCAATAATTTTAGCGGGATTTCTTCTAAAAATGGTAGAAGCCTCTGTGGTGCAGTGGTTACGCTACTCGCCTTGTAAACCAGGGATCGCAGGATCGATCCCGGGCTTCTCCAGACTTTCGGATGAGTCTTTAAACCGAGGTCCCGTCTCCGTATGACTTTAGCTGTTGGTGGGACGTAAAACTAAAATTCACACTTCTAAAAATGGCGAAAAGTTGTGAGAATTTGAAGGAATCAACAGCATTATTGCCAAGTTTCAGCGTGTTAGAATCGAAATAGATCAGCTCTAGCCAGTGATTTGTTAGGTAATAGATCACAGTTTTTCGGTCAGTTGTAAAGTAGACAAATAACGAGCGCGTAGTGCGCGTGATTTGTCCACTTACAACTGACCGAAAAACTGTGATCTATTACCTAAAAATTCACTGGCTAGAGCTGATCTATTTCTTAAATAAAAAAGAAATATGGAAAATTATCCATTAATTATCCATATTGGCTTCTAACAAGACATAAGGAAAATTATCCATTAACTATTGACATCGCTCATTATCTGCAGCTAAGGTGATACATCCCCAAAAATGCATGAATTCCAGTGAATGACCAAAAATGTTCAATTTACGGCTTCAGTCTTATAATTATTATGTAAATGGGTAATTTTCTGTATTTATTGTTTTGGAAGTCATGTTGTTGGTGCGAGTACTTATTAAAATTGCCTAATCAAGATGTAATTCTGACCAGGGGCCTCAGCATATTTTGTTTTGTTTGAGAATACTTATTTGAAATGTGTATTAAAACACTATGACTAAGATCTTTGGTTATGTTAATACATGTGCAATGTACCTGTGTTTAGTTCTTTGCTGTTATAAACTTAAAGATGAACGTAAATTAGTTTGAAGTATGAAAAAGGAAAGGCAAAAGTTTTAAAAGTTTGAAATATCACAATATTTACATTCTCAGTCTGGTATACCCCTTAGAGGATCTAAGCCTGCCCAGGCAAAGTGGTGCGAGTAGGACCTTCCATGCCTATAAACCCTATTGGTTTCATTGGGCGGCAGGGCTTAAGAAGTCATTTCATCTTAATGTCGGGTAAAATGCTCACAAAATTGGAAGCAACGTCTCCATTATAACCTAAACAGTGTTGACAGGAACATTGAACCTTACAATCATTGCAGGCCCTGATCAGCTACTGCAGATCACAAACAATTGACCATATAAGTTTAAATTTAAAACCAATCATTGCAGGTGAATACAAGCGGAGGGGTAACCACAAATGGTGGATCCCCCGTAGTGATGTCTCCCCTTACACCAGAAATGGCCAGCAAGCTGAAGAGTGAACTCGGTGGTCAACAGATCATTGTACCAGCAGGAGCCATGGCTTCCTCTGTGGACTGGACCACAAAGTTGAAGGTATAATTTGAAAGGACACCATGTTACCAGTACATGGAATAAACACTCTGAAAAACCAAGGCAGTTGTCAGTTTCTGGTGAATTTGTGAAAGAATGTGCAGAGTATTGGTTACTGGTTAGCCCTTGTCTTGCTGAACCCAAAACCTTTTGCAAACAGTGTATATACAGATCAGATGGCTTCTGAAGAAGCCATCTGACCAGTATCTATACTGTTATACATTCAGTTCATGAATAATATCAAGTTATCTGACTGGTTTAACCCTGATCTTGCTGTTCACGACAACCCCTATCTTTGGAAACAGTAAAGATCCAGATCAGATGGCTTCTGAAGAAGCCATCTGATCAGGATCTACACTGTTTGACATTCAGATTATGAATTTGTAGCAATAAATTACATCAAGTAATTTGATTGGTTGGTAGACAGAAATGGGTGTGGCTAAAATGAATATTCAGCAAGATAAGGGTTAAAAGCATGTCCTGCTGAATCATAATGTACTACCTTTTTGCAAACAGTATAAATACAGAGCACCATCTGATCAGTATCCGAAGTTTTACTTTCAGTTCATGGATTTGTAGGAAAAAAATAATATCAAGTTGTCTGATTGGTTTAAACCCATGTCCTGCTGAATGTGTACTACCTTTTTTCAAACTTCAGTTCATGGATTTGTAGGAAAAAATAATAGCAAGTTGTCTGTTTGGTTTAAACCCATGTCCTGTTGAATGTGTACTACCTTTTTTCAAACAGTGTAGGTACAGATCAGATGGTTTCTGCAGTCTACACTGTTTGACATTCAGACTGAGATCAGAGCAGTTGGCTTCTTAAGTCTACGCTGACTTAGATTTGGAGGAATAAATTACATCAATAATCTGATTGGTTTAAACCAATGTCTGAAGAAGCCATCTGATCAGTATCTACACTATTTGATATTCAGCTCTTGAAGTTGGAGGAATGAATTACATCAAGTTATCTGATTGGTTGAAAGTCAGAACTAGGTGTAGCTGAATTAATTTATTAAGCACGGACAATGTTTACTATTGTTAAACCATTACTTAAATACATGTACATGTATTTAACCCATTTTGTACCGGAAACCCCAAAATGGGTAGTTGGCAAACAGTGCAGGCCAAGATCGGACACCCCAGAATGTGGCGTCTTCTCAGGGCCTTCACTGTTTGCAAAGCATTCAGGCAGTTTCCTAATAGATTTTGAAGAAAACACAAACTGACACCCCTAAATTTTGAAAATATAAGGAGGAAGATTCCATTTGGTACAAAAAGGGTTAATGACGCTAAAGAAGCTTGAGAGCAGATTCTTTTTCTCAAGAGAAGATCCCCCAGGGATTGGGAATTTGTAGAAAGAGCCTTTGTCCATAAAAAATTGCAGTCTCACTATGTAAATAAATAGTAATTTTACTAAAAGGAGTCTGAGCCCCCAAAATAGGAATCCACAGTTTATGATAACGCAGCCACTTGGCTCTTGAGGTGGTGTTGCTGGGCATGGGAAAATCAATAAGATGAACAGCATCCAGCAAAGAGTCAGATTAGCCAGCTCATCTGCAGGGTCTGACTATGGCCGTCACTGATCACTCTTTTGATTATTAGGTAAACTTAAAGAAACGCAGTAAAATTAGGCTATTAAGACCACCAGAAATTGAGACTTATTCTGTTTTAAAAAGCTTATTTAGAAAGTTTCAGTTATTCTTTCTTTGTGTTTTCTTCACAAAGTGTCATCTGTTGAGAGACCACCTTTGGGACTGTTCAAAAGTGGTCTTTAAGACCACTTTTGAACAGTCCCAAAGGTGGTCTAAATATAGGTATTTTACTGTAGATGGTTCTCGTGTGATCAGACTGCACAAATGCTCAGACTGATCTCAGTGTTCCCTGGTTGCACATCTGTTTGCATTGCGGCCCCTGCCCATGAAGAAATAGATGGGCAGCATGATGCTTCCACGCAGAGCTGAAACTGACTGCACACAAGTACTGGTAAAGCCGTTAGAGGATCTAAGCATGCCCAGGCAAAGCAGTGTGAGTCGGCCCGTCAATGCATATAAACCATATTGGTTTCATTGGGTGGCAGGGCTTGAGATGTCATTTCATCTCAAGGTCGCGTAAAAGTCCCACAAAATTGGAAACAACGTCTCCAAAGTGACCTTTTCATTGTTGACGAGGACGTTAAACCTCCGATCAAACAAACAAATCTGTTTGCATTGGTTTTGTTGTGCTCTGGCTCTGTTCAGTTTTCGTATTGGATTTCTATTTCCTGAAAAAGAAGATTAGTAACAATGGCTGCCTACTGAGGTAGCCACATGTCACTGACTTAGGAAATCAGGGTTTAGCCAAAGCTCCAGAAAAGCTGCTTTTTTTTCATCCGAAAAGTTCTGGTAGTTTTCTTATTTCTGCACAAAAACATATGTTGTGGGCACTGATTAGAAGTGCCTTACATGTTTTTGTGCAGAAATAAGAAAAACAATATGTAGATACCCCCTCTTATTTTGGGCTATTACCTAACCACCCTCACTTTCTGGCACGGGCTTAACAATTGGACTAGACTGGCCCCGGTCCATAAAACAATTTTTAAAATTTCAGTCATACATCATTTTGCAAGTCTAATTTATATTCGTGTAGCTAGTCTAATTATGATGGCTCTGTTTTGGCTTGTGGGAGATAGCTTTTTTATATAAAGAAAAATATTTAACCCTTATCTTGCTGTTCACGACAACCCCTATCTTTGCAAACAGTGTAGATCCAGATCAGATGGCTTCTGAAGAAGCCATCTGATCAGGATCTACACTGTTTGGCATTCAGTTTATGAATTTGTAGAAATAAATTACATCAAGTAATTTGATTAGTTGATAGACAGAAATGGGTGTGGCTTAAATGAATATTCAGCAAGATAAGGGTTAACTGAAAATGGAAAAAAAAAAAAATAATATACAGTAAAATTCCACTATTAAGACCACCTAAATTAAGACTAATTCTGCCTTGTAAAGCTTATTTAGATGGGTGCAGTTATTCTTTCTTTGTGCTTTCTTATTCTAGCTGCATACAGTGTCCCCTGGTCAGGGACCTCCTTTGGGACTGTTCAAAAGTGGTCTTAAAGACCATTTTTGAACAGTCCCAAAGGTGGTCTTAATATAGGAATTTCGCTGTATACTGATGTTTCAGAATGTAGCCAGTCTACATAAATTTTGGACATGTCAGTTATTGCCAATAGGGTTTTTAGTCAGAAACACCATTAACAGCTCATTATGAATAATTATCAGTAAGGTTTTACTCTTAAATGAAAGAATTTGATCCTGAGGAGCAAATTCTTTCATTTAAGAGTAGTCCCCTATATAGTCCCCTTTTTTTTCAGAGGGGACTCAGAGGAACATAGCTCCAGATAAGGGGCTTTTTTCATCTGAAAAATACTGATAATTTTCTTTTTTCTGCACAAAAACATAATTATACCCCCACAAATGATGAAATTTGGGGGGGGGGGGGGGGGGGGGGGTTATATAGGAGTGAGCTTGTCGGTCGGTCGGTCGGTCGGTCTGTTGACTTGGTTTCCAGACGATAACTCAAAAAGCGCTTCACCGATTTTTAGCTCACCGTCACGTAGTGACGAGGTGAGCTTTTGGGATCACTTTTCGTCCGTCGTCCGTCGTCCGTGCGTGCGTCCGTCCGTCCGTCCGTAAACAATTTCTTTAAACGACATCTCCTCCTAAACCACTGATCGGATTTTGACCAAACTTCACAGGAATGATCCTTAGGTGGTCCCCTTTCAAAGTTGTTCAAATGGTTCCGGTCCGTTGCACATCAAGGTCATAGGAGCCAAAAATAGATTTTTTTCACCAAAAACTTAAAAAATCTTCTTCTCTGAAACAGCAAGACCCAGGCTTTTGATATTTGGTATGAAGCTTCATCTAGTGGACCCCTACCAAGATTGTTCAAATTATAGTGCTGGGACCAAAAATGCCCCCGCTCCGGGGCCCTTTGGTTTTACATGGGCTTATATAGGGAAAATCTTTAAAAATCTTCTTCTCTGAAACCATAAGGCCCAGGTCTTTGATATTTGGTATGAAGCTTCATCTAGGGGACCCCTACCAAGATTGTTCAAATTGTAGTGCTGGGGCCAAAAATGCCCCCGCTCCGGGGCCCTTTGGTTTTACATGGGCTTATATAGGGAAAATCTTCTTCTCTGAAACCACAAGGCCCAGGTCTTTGATATTTGGTATGAAGCTTCATCTAGTGGACCCCTACCAAGATTGTTCAAATTATAGTGCTGGGGCCAAAAATGCCCCCGCTCCGGGGCCCTTTGGTTTTGCATGGGCTTATATAGGGAAGAGCTTTAAAAATCTTCTTCTCTGAAACCGTAAGGCCCAGGTCTTTGTTATTTGGTATGAAGCTTCATCTAGGGGACCCCTACCAAGATTGTTCAAATTATAGTGCTGGGGCCAAAAATGCCCCTGCCCCGGGGCCCTTTGGTTTTACATGGGCTTATATAGGGAAAATCTTTAAAAATCTTCTTCTCTGAAACCGCAAGGCCCATGTCTTTGATATTTGGTATGAAGCTTCATCTAGTGGACCCCTACCAAGATTGTTCAAATTATAGCCCTTGGGCCAAAAATGCCCCCGCTCCGGGGCCCTTTGGTTTTACATGGGCTTATATAGGGAAAATCTTTAAAAATCTTCTTCTCTGAAACCGCAAGGCCCAGGTCTTTGATATTTGGTATGAAGCTTCATCTAGTGGACCCCTACCAAGATTGTTCAAATTATAGTGCTGGGGTCAAATATGCCCCCGCTCCGGGGCCCTTTGGTTTTACATGGGCTTATATAGGGAAAATCTTTAAAAATTTTCTTCCCTGAAACTGTAAGGCCCATGTCTTTAATATTTGGTATGAAGCTTCACCCCACAAGGCCCAGGGTCCCCCCCCCCCCCCCCCCCCCCCTCCTCCCCCCCCCCCCCGGGCCTTTTGGTTTTACATAGGCTTATATAGGGAAAATCTTTAAAAATCTTCTCTGAAACCGCAAGGCCCAGGTCTTTGATATTTAGTATGAAGCTTCACCTAGTGGACCCCTACCAAGATTGTTCAAATTATAGTGCTGGGGCCAGAAATGCCCCCGCTCTGGGGCCCTTTGGTTTTACATGGCTTCTATAGGGAAAATCTTTAAAAATCTTCTTCTCTGAAACCACAAGGCCCAGGTCTTTGATATTTGGTATGAAGCTTCACCTAGTGGACCCCTACTAAGATTGTTCAAATTATAGCCCTGGGG